>JAAEAF010006839.1:0-69309 GCA_011037195.1 Triatoma infestans
ATGTATCATTTCAGTGAAATGTACAGTTCTACTATTTAAGTTAATTAATATTTCATTGCTAGAATTTCAAGTTACAAGAATATTGGCTAAACGAAAGCGTGATTTTACAGAAAAGATTCTAAGTTGTTTTTTTTTTTAATTTTGTCAAAAAGAGCTTCAAGAATTTTCGTTAAACTTGGAAATTGTAAACTATCTTAATTCTTGCACAAGTTTTTTTTTCAATACTACAACTCCACCAGCTGACTATGTGCGGTATCTTAAGCTGTATCTAAACAGGTGACTTACCTGGAATCTTCACACCAGACATTCTAAAGATCTGAACTTAGATTAGAATATTGGGAGCGTCCCATTCTCCAAGTTGTACAGCCAATTAGAGGCTTATTATATATAAGCCTATAATTGGCCACCCCCCGTGCATTTAGTACAAGAAACCTCTCCTTTTCATGAAGTTGAAAGCTTTCCATACCAACTCTCTTTGCGTTGTTATTTCTTCTGGTCTCAATGTTCCACTGGTATCTTAGCGCAGTTTAGCGATCAGCAACTTAATCGTATAGCAGGTGCAATCCCACGTACATACACAGAGGGTCGGTTTACTTCTATTTTTACATCCATTTAACATTATCATATTGTTGTATATGGCTTATAGACTTGTTTTCTAGAGTTTGTCGTCTAGTCTCCAGATTCAGTCTCTAAATGCACTTACTATCGCCTTATTAATTCCCAGGTCGCGATCTGGTCAACTGAAACTAGTGTTCGCCTTATTCCTGGCCAGTTGGTCGGGCTGTTTCATTGTCTCTAATCCCCACATGTGCTGGCACCCATTTCACCCGAACTTTATTGTGCCGGAAGATTCGTGTAAGAAAATTCGTACCCTCCCAAGCTAGAGATCAGATGGTCCTGAAGCCAGCAAGAGCCTTCAGTACAGCCTGGCTGTCCGAAAAGTTGAGAATCTCCTTATTTTTTTAAGAGCTATTCTCAGCACAGATCTTAACTGCAAAAATTTCGGCCTGGAATACAACAGTATTTACCAAGAGGCCTCTCTGGGAGTATCTCCGGTTTCACCCCGTATATACGCCGCAGGTATCTTGGAATAAACCAAAATTCTGATCTCTTATCTAGACCGCACAAACCCCGGGCCGCGAAAAATTTTTGGCTGGCCTTCGAGATTTAAATCTAAAAAAAAAGAAGTTTATAAAGAAGAAGGCAAAAAGTTATTTTACAGCTGTGTTACCCTTAGATTTTTTTCTTCCTAGGAGCCTCTATAGCTCACTGTCCGGTGATGGACAGTGTTGCCTGTCACAAGAGAACACTGTCCAGGGCCGGCAGTGCATTGAGAAGGCTCCGGGCGCCAATGACCATAGATGTTGACGCGCCTTAAATTTAAAAAAAAATTAATTAAATTTAGATTCGCCTTTGATAGAAAATTAAAGAGAAATAAACATTTAGTAAAAATGATAAGTTGGAAGAAAATTTGTCAATAATAATTCTGTAACTGCAGTAGGAGAAAGTTGTGTGAGTGATTCACATCAGGATTTTTTTCTTTCTACGATTTAAAGATAAATTAAAATATAGATTCCGGAGCAGCATATCTCTGGAGATTTTCCATAAAGCGAAACGGAGATTGCGAGATCTATTTTATTTTTAGAAAACTTCATTATCGTTTAAATCTTTTTAGTATAATTTTTGATTTTTTCTAAACAGATTTCGAAAGTGCCTAATGAGATTTTGTCGAAGAATTTTGATATTATTGACTGGTGATGTGGAGTAACATTGGCGCCCATTATATTTAATAGCACATGAATATTAATTAGCAAATATTATCCTCGGTATTATTAAATGATTAAATGAAATAATAAGTATGTAAATGTTTGCCAAATTTCACCGTTTACATAACTACTAGCTTTAAATTGAATTTTACATCATAAATGTGCATTGTATTATATGTATCGCTTAGATCTACTTCAATTAAGTGAAGCCTGAAGCTCGTTTTATGTTATACCGTAAGATTTCGCTCGTTTTATGTTATACCGTAAGATTTCGCTCGTTTTATGTTATACCGTAAGATTTCGCTCGTTTTACCACGTATTTTCTCTCTCTTTATGTGAATTACTACAGTCAATTATGTTGGATGCTTCGTGATTTTGTGTTTAATGTTTGCACAATAAAACGATGTCCTCATTGTTTGTTTATTCTTGCTTAGTGAAATTTTTTCTAGCTCATCGGTAATAATGTATTTTTACTCTGTATTAATTCTCTTTCTAAAAATATTTTCCTTTTTCGCAAACTTCTTCACTTTGCTGACTCCATTATTAGACCAGTTTCTTTTGAATATGTTAGCGCTGATCCTTTAAGGTACCATAACTTCGTTTATGCTGGAATAATATTATTATTATTTTAGCTCATTCGGCTCATATTCTATTCTGCCAAATATTACCTGTATATTAAAAAAAAAACACCTAAAATTCGTTTCAGATTCGTTCCTGTTGTTTTCTCAGTTTTTCCAAGTGATTTCTGGGACATTCTTCTATGTTCCGTTACATTTATTTTCAAAAAAAAAAACATTTTTGCGAAAGGTGTACTATTTCAAAAATGTCTCGCACTTTTCTAATCTTTCAGCGAGAAGAATAAAACTTAAATATTTTGGGAGCTATTAAAATATAGGTCATATGTTTATTTATTTAAAGATATCTTGTATTTAAAAAAATTAAAAATAATAATAATACAGCTGAAGAGGATGAGAACATATTTTCTCTCCCAGGAAGGGTCCACTACGTTTCGATTTATGGATTTCGCGAGACACATACCACTTAATCTGAGCCAAGATGCATGGGAAGAAGCTGAAGCGACTCAGGTCAAACCTATGACTGAAGGAGTCAAACCCTTTCACGATCAATATCCCGCATTTCTCAATGTTAACCCAGTGAACAGGAAAGCCTCTGTGGCTTGGCTGAGGCGTAGGTCCCTTTCCCCGGAACCGGAGGGCACTCATATTCAGGACCAGGTCATAGCCACGAGATACTATAGGCATCATATATTGGAGATAATAGACAGTAGATGCAGGCACTGTTACACACCCCCAAAACTGAGTAGGTACCATATCCTGTCTGCCCAGCACTCGCATAAGAAGGATTACCTCCAGTGCTACAATAGTGTAGCGAAGATAGTCCATCGAGAACTGATGCAGGGATTGAGTTTTGACCAAAGACATTGAGCCCTACTACAAGTATGAACCAGATACGGTCATACAAAATGGCCGTCATCACATACATTTGGGACAGAGTTGCCCTACGGACCACTCTGTTGTCCAGTACTAGGTCAGACATAGTATGGTTTGATAAAATCAGGGCCAAGTCTTTATAATGGACGTTGCTATACGTCCATTCTAATGAACTTAGATTAGAATATTGGGAGCGTCCCATTCTCCAAGTTGTACAGCCAATTAGAGGCTTATTATATATAAGCCTCTAATTGGCCACCCCCCCGTGTATTTAGTACAAGAAACCTCTCCTTTTCATGAAGTTGAAAGCTTTCCATACCAGCTCTCTTTGCGTTATTATTTCTTCTGGTCTCAATGTTCCAGTGGTATCTTAGCGCAGTTTAGCGATTAGCAACTTAATCGAATAGCAGGTGCAATCCCACGTACATAAACAGAGGGTCGGTTTACTTCTATTTTTACATCCATTTAACGTTATCATGTTGTTGTATATGGCTTATAGACTTGTTTTCTAGAGTTTGTCGTGCAGTCTCCGGAGCCAGTCTCTAAATGCACTTACTATCGCCTTATTAATTCCCAGGTCGCGATCTGGTCAACTGAACCTAATGTTCTACCATTCTTGTCAGAACGCAGTATGAGTAACTGGCTAAATAAAGGTCTCTGACGGTAGGATAACCTCCATAAGAACAAATGGGTAGCCGTGGAAATCGTCCTGTTGGTTTACTGCAAGGTTAGAGCCGAAGTCGCTGAATACAGGAGTCTTCTTGTGGTAGATATGAAGGAAGCTTATACGACATCCAGCACTCATGCAGAATTCCCTTGTTGACCCGGCTAGATGATCGTAGGCCATCGAATGCAGTAAATCTGCGAGATCTGGCAAATATGTATACCAGATATGACATTTTATTACCTATTGTGCGTTTTTTTTATATATATATTTAATTCTTAACTTAATTTAGCCTTTGGCCTTAAGATATTAAAAAACAAATCTAGTATGAAACATTCACATGATTGTGTGAAAAACTCACATCACGTTCTCCTACTCCCATTAATACAATTTAGTCAACAAATTTTCTTTTAAATTGCAGCATTTACAATGTTTCGCGCTGGCCATAAAAAAGGAGATAGGATTTTATTTATCAGCCTTATGTGGAGCGCTCTATGTGAAAACCGATGAAGCTCGTGCAAATTTAAATTTAAACTAACTGACAAACCCGCCAAAAAAAAACTAAAATCAATTTCCAGTACATTTCACTGAAGTGGTACTTTAGATGAAAGCACAACGCTACCGTTCCTTTAGAATCTCCCCCCAAAAAATCAATTTTTCCGGGAAAATATTTCAAATAAAAGTAATAGATATTAAACAAAGAGATACTAAACAATGTTGAAAGAAAATCTTTGGAGCTGTTTTCGAAACAAAAGACGCGAAAAACTAAGGAAGAAAAAACTTTCAGTAAGGTCGTTTGGATTTTGCTCGAAATCTTCGTGTTAAATGCGGAGGAGTTACCTGAACAGAATAATCAAGTATATATTTCCTGCGATTTTTTTGTTTGTTTTGTTTTTGTGTTATTTTGTTCAAACATACACACACACAGATAAGTCCAAGACGATTCATTAAAAACATTTCCTTCCGCTCTGTGGATCACAAAACATGCATTTCCGGTGAAAACTCAAGTTCGAAAATTTGATCGCGATACTTCCTCTTGCTATGGGTAAAACAAAGTAAAAAAACAAAAAACAAAAAAAAAAAATGATTATAAAATATACGTAATAAATAATAAATATTGTTCCGGTTTTCAGGTGGAACGAGTCTAGACTGTAAAAAATCACCATTAAGTGTTAATTTATTTAATTACCAATATAATAATAATCATAATGAATAATGTTAAATAGCTTTATCTTTCCTTTTTTAATAAAGAGGTGAAAGTTCACTATATTAATTATGTAAAATTAATTGAATAAAGTTGTTTTTACTGAAATAAGATATTGCTGAAGCTAAAGCCTAGAAAGACCCTGACGGCCAGGATAAGAACATCTAAACGATAAAAACTAAGAAAATAGAATTTCAGAGTTTTTGTTTTTAATGTCCTTCAGTCAAGTAAGAGGGGTGAGTGAACGGGGTGCACCCGGTTGTGCTAGGTAATTAGTTCTGGGAAGAACGTTGGGGGAGCGCTGGTGTCTGTAATGAGAGTGAGGAGCAATAGTTTGTAAAAGTTGTTGGTCGTCCTTTTCTTCTCTGTCACTCACACACTCTCTTTCTCTCTCTCTCTCTTATTCAGTCCGATTTTAGTTTCCTTTCTGCCCCCCCACCACCCTCCTCTTTGATTAATGTAACCAATTACAAGTAGTTCATTAGTTGTGGAAATTACTGAGTAGGACGCTTCTGCACACCTTTCCTTTTTTTTCCTTTTTCCCCTTCTTTTCACTCAGTTTTTCTTTCTCTATCTCAATCTTATTTCATTTCAGCACCGCTACAGGCACAGAATTACCGCCGTGGTTAACACTTTGTCACACACGCGCACGCACACATACCTTACTTTTTCTAAGCCCAAACATTTTCCCAACTTAGATTTTTCTTTAACAAAAAAAAAAAAAAACTTTTCACAAGAACTTCTTTTCCAAACTAAACCAAACCAAACACTAAAAACACCCTGTCTCTGCCTGGGCAGAACCACCCTCAGGTGCTGGAGGAATGGGAAAACTGCTACCAGCACACCGCTTTTCTTCACAACATATCAACACACACAAAAAAAAAGAAGAAGAAAAAAAAATTAAATCTGATTGGATTTTTCTTTTTACTCCTCCACCTGGTCGATCTTACTTTCTTTCTTGGATTGCGACACTTTCCCACTTTCCTCGCATAATTTTCTTAAGCCATTTCTTCACCTACTGCATTTTCTTTGAACTGAAGCCAGGAAAGAAAAGAAAAATAATATTAAATTTCACAGGAATTTTCTTTTTCTCATGATAGATATTGTCGGGGTTTGGTTATTCAGCCTGTGTCACTGCGATTCCTGTGGATTTATTGTCGCATCCACAATTTAGTGTGCCCCTTTCCAAGACCTGAGAGTCTGGAGAGATATTCATAGGTAATACTTGAAGGTACCCACAAGTTACAATACCCTCTCCAATACTATCTGTTTAATTAGACTTAGAAGTCTGGAGAGAGAGGGACTATTGAGTGATGCTTGCCCCTCACCCAAATCCACAGTACATGCAGTGCTGTTTTCTCTTGTACCTGATAAACATACAGTCTATCCGTTGCCAGATCCAAGCGATGCATGTGCTTTTAAGTCTAATGTTAAGGTCAGTGAGGAGGTCTACAGTCATCCATATTGATGCACGGCGTTGTGGAGTGCAACTCTGCAGTAAGCCTGGGTGAGTGGCTGTTAATAAACTTTATCACCTGGTTATCACCCACAATTCTTGTGATTAATCACCTATCTCTGATGGCTGCATTTATGTTGCAAAATGCAAACCACAGAAAGGTTCAGGTCTAATAAGGGTTTCTATGGAGCTCTCCTGAACAAGGCGATCTGCTGCTTCGTTGCCCTTATAACCAATGCCTAGGCACCCAGATAAGAAAAACTTTATTTTGGCTACCGATTTTCATGGATATTCCCAAGCAGTCCCACACCAGCCTCATGTTGACCTGGTACGAGCTGATGCGTCAGCCTGGATGTCTGAGAAGTTGACGACTCTGAAGTTTTTTAACCCTCGCCTTTTTATCTCAGTGGCACAGGTAATTATTGCGACTAACTCTGCCTCAAAGCAACCAGTTTGCCCAGGTTTTCCGAGATGTCACACCTCACATTAGCCCCGTACAACCTGGCTCCCCAATCCTTCTTCCAACCTGTATCCATTCGTGTCAACCACATGGTGTCCCCTAAAGTTAGCGGTCCATGCTTCCAAGCCCCTCTGTCCAATTTTTAAGGATCATAAAATTTCAGCTAATTAATAAATTTTCCTTTGAACATGCAATATTTAATAAATATTTAATTGGGGTTGAAAATTATTGGGGCATAACACTCGTTTGCCTGATTGAACATCATAACCAAGCTTTTAATCTCTTTGTTAACAAACTTTAGCAAAGCTCTTTAAGTTTAAATTTGAACCTAACTTATAGGTACCTCAAATTCTCCTAAAATATATTTTTGATGAAAAATATGGTGTGAAACATTCACACGACTCTCTCTAACTGTAATTCACACAGTTGTATTTGACTAATCCTCTTCAAACATATAATTATTTCTAAAGTATGTATAGTTAGTTGCCTTCAATTTACATGAATAGGATTACCTAAACTTTATAAAAACGACTGAAAAAATTACTAATTTTGCAACTAATTTTGTTCAAACTGGGAACATTGTGGCAAATCTTCATATTTATTATATTATTTAGATGATTGATGGATCGCAAGGGGGATAGGGCAGAGTGCCTTGTGCGTCTCTGTCCGCTTGTAACTCCCCAAGTCAACCTCACCTCCACGCGGTGCGATCTGGGCACCTCCCTCGGGAGGTGGCTGACGAGGAAATGGCGAGGGCCGGACTAAACCCCTCTGGCTCTTCCCCTCCCACTCCCCATCCTAGTGATCCTTCCCAACCCCTTAGGTATCCCCACCCAAGCCGAGAAGGGATGCGCGTCGAGGCTGAATGCGTAGAGGGTGGTAAAACATATGTGCGGTAGCGGTCACCTTGGGGAACCGGGCGAAACCCCATTGTAATGTAGCCTTCTCGTGGTATGGGGCTCTGCCACGGGTGACGGTACGTCTCCCCCATTTCTCGTGGGAACAAAATGGATTCAACCATTCTTGTGGGAAGAGAAAGGAAGGATGGGCGAGAAGAGAAGAACTTGCCCAAACTAATACCCTCTGTTGGTGGAGATCCCCAAGGTTTTGGGGTGTGACCAGGGGTGGGTATGGATTTGGGGGGTGATACTTGGTTACCCTTCGAACTGAGGCAGGGAGAGGAGAGGATAGGATAGCTGGGACAGGTGCAAGCACAGGTCTTTCAGCGACGAATCCTCTGAAGGTCTATTCTGCCAAGGAAGCCCTCAGGACTGCCAAGATGTTGGTGTGGGTGGCAGGGACGCTGAGGGAGAAGGCCCCAACTGTGGTGTTGGAAAAGCTGCGTTCGCAGAACGTAGACCTAGGCACTGCAGACTGGAGAGCGATCAACAGGAATGCTGAAGCCCGGGGACATACCCTGGTAACTGGCATTTCTGAAGAAGTCCTGGAACGCCGAAGAAAATCCAATCTCGAGACTTTTCTCGGGATGGATATGGGGAAGTCCAGGGTCGTCGTTAAAACGAAGAATGATAGCTGAGGGGAAGACGAACCTTAAGAATCGATGGAGAGTACTGCAGGTAAATCTCCATCATAGTAAGGGAGCGTCGGCAGCGCTATCAAACTATCTCTTGAGAGAAGACATCGCCATAGCCCTGATCCAGGAACCCTGGCTAGTGCGAGGAAGAGTGGCTGGGCTGGGTGAACTTGCAGGTAAGATTGTGTACAATCGTAGCCTAGACAATCCTAGAACATGCATGTATGTTAGGAAAGATATTACCTTTTTACTGCTGACTGATTTCTGTTACAGGGACCAGACAGCGGCTAGGGTGAGTCTACGCATGGAGGGAGGATCCAGAGACTTTGTCTGTGTGTGATTGATCTCACCATAGCGACTAATTTTATGTCGACTCTGGTGAGAAGCTGGCATGTGTCCAGGGAACCCTCACTTTCGGATCACATGTACATAAGGTTTGATCTCCTGTCTGACTGTAGACAGTTGTGGAGCTACAGGAATCCCAGACGTACGGACTGGGATTCGTATCGACAGGATTTAGACCATAATATCAAAACAGTTAAACAGACCTATGCAACTGGGGAGGACATCGAGGATGCGGCAGACCAACTGCAGAAGGTCATCCTTGATGCGTACCAGGAGAACTGCGCGGAGGTGGTGAGGTCATCCTCAAGAAAGGTCAGCTGGTGGAATAATCAGCTGACCAAGCTCCGTGCTAAGACTAGGAAACTGTTTAATGCAGCAAAGAGGAGAGGCTCATGGGAGGAGTACCGTAGAACCCTCACCTCTTACAACATGGCCATTCGGAAAGCCAAAAGGGACTCGTGGAGGAGGCTATGTGAGGAGGTCGCAACGACCTCAGAAGGGGCCAAACTCCACAAGATATTATCTAAGGTGCCGGTTAATCCAATCGGAACTATCAGGAAACCGGATGGTGACTTTACGGAGTCCGAAAGAGACACTCTGGAACTGTTGATCCAGACACACTTTCCGGACTCACAGGTGACGCTAGCGAGAAGGGCAGATGAGGACTTGGGGGATCTCGGCCTTCGGCGGGGGTCCAGGGAGGACTGGTCTGTAGCCAAAAGCTGCGTCACTTACAATAAGGTAAAGTGGGCAATTAACCACTTTAAAACATTTAAGTCACCAGGACCTGACGGAATATTCCCTGCCTTGTTACAGAAGGGTGGGGAAACTCTTACTCCTATACTATGCAGGCTGATGAGAGCATGTTTGGCTCTCAACCATGTTCCTAGAACATGGAGGTCTGTAAGAGTACTATTTATACCGAAGCCTGGGCAAAGAACGCACTCCCAGGCTAAGGCATATAGACCGATCAGTCTTTCCTCATTTATGTTGAAAGTTCTGGAAAAACTGGTGGACCTGCAAATTAGAGAGGTGGTGCTGG
The DNA here is from genome assembly GCA_011037195.1 of Triatoma infestans. Lineage (NCBI taxonomy): Eukaryota > Metazoa > Arthropoda > Insecta > Hemiptera > Reduviidae > Triatoma > Triatoma infestans. The sequence goes on from JAAEAF010006839.1 coordinate 9,923, forward strand.
GGCGATATCCTCTGCACCCCGCACAGCATGCCTACCAGTCGGGGAAATCCTGTGAGTCGGCTCTCCATTCTCTTGTTGGAGAACTGGAGGTGTCGGTACATGGCAGGGAAACAGCGGCGGGTGTGTTCTTGGACATTGAGGGTGCGTTCAGCAACACGACCTTCGGCCTTATTACTCAGGCGTTAGAAAGGCGCGGTGTCAGTAGACCCATCGTTAGATGGATCGACAGCGTGCTTAAAACTCGGAGGATTATAGCAAGCCTATGTGAAGCTTCGCTAGAGATTACGCCCACAAGGGGCTGCCCGCAGGGTGGGGTTCTATCCCCGCTTCTGTGGTGCATGGTTGTGGATGAACTGTTGGAGGAGCTTAGTGGTACTGGATGTTCCGTGCTGGGCTACGCTGATGATATAGTGGTGGTAGCCAGAGGCAGGCACGAATCTACAGTCGGGGAGCTCCTACAAGAGGCGCTTAGGCGCATAGAACAATGGTGCAGTAGAGTGGACCTTGGGGTAAATCCACAGAAAACCACTCTTGTACCGTTTACTAGGAGGAGGGATATTGAGGTATACAGGGCAATGTCCTTCTTCGGGAAGATACTGGATGTGTCGGATAGAGTCAAGTATCTGGGAGTTATCTTAGATACCAGGCTCACTTGGAACGCACATCTAGAATATATAGTGCAGAAAGCTAAAAAGTCGCTATGCTGTGCTACAAGGGCCTGTGGGAAGTCATGGGGGCTAACTCCAAGGATGACCCACTGGATATATACTCGGGCCATTATACCGGTCATAACTTATGGCGCGGTGGTATGGTGGCCTAAGACGGAACAGGAGACAGCCAAGAGATGCCTCAGTGGAGTACAGAGGCTGGGGTGCCTCCTCATTACGGGCGCCTTTAGAAGTGCTCCGACATCTGCGCTGGAGGTGCTGCTGGGCTTGGCACCGCTGCACTTGTTAGTGCAAGCGGAGGCGAGGGCCAGTGCACATAGATTGCGCAAAAATGGTCTTTGGAGGCAGTGCGGCTCCTTAGCCAAACATTTGGACATATTGCTCAAGGTCAACCCAGGCCCTGTGACAGACATGGCCCAGGATAGCATTTGTCCAACATACAACTTCGAGGTTCCATTTCGGGTGTGCCTAGGTTCTAGGGCGGAATGGTCTAAGGGGTGGGAAAAACTCTATCGGACAGGGCCTCTGTGGTTTACAGATGGAGTGCGGGACTGGAGCGGGAGTATATGGAATGAGCCCAGAGGTATTAATTGAGAGGCCGTTGGGCAGGTATTCCACTATATTCCAGGCTGAAGTGTTTGCTATTAAGGTCTGTGCCGAGGAAAACCTGCGTAGAGCCCCAAGGGGCAAGGTCATACGCATTTGCTTGGACAGTCAGGCTGCACTGAAAGCCTTAGAAGCTCACAGAACTACCTCATCCCTGGTGAAGGAATGTCGAGAGGCATTGTCGAGACTCTCCAGGCACAACAAGGTACAGCTGTTGTGGGTGCCTGGACATGCAGGGATCGAGGGGAATGAGACGGCTGATCAACTGGCCAGGAACGGGGCTAGCACTCCGTTCATTGGTCCAGAACCGGTCCTGGGAATAACTAGCGGAGCAATTCGTGCAGCGATTAGAGAGTGGTGTCGCAGTAAGCACGAAGAGCTCTGGAGGAGGAACCCGGGTGTTATACACAGTAAAAGGATGATGCCAGGACTGTGTAAACGAAGAACCCGAATGACTCTTAGTTTGAGTAGGAGCCAGATTTCTCTGGTGACGGGACTATTTACGGGTCATGGTAGGTTCAGGAAACATCTGTACAAGGTAGGACTCATTCGAGCGGAACCCTTGTGCAGACTATGTCAGGAAGAGGAGGAAACGGCCTCCCACCTGTTGTTCGATTGCGTAGCAATAATCAGATTGAGGTATGAAACCTTCGGTACTTTGCGACCTGAGGAGATAGTAGCTCAAAACGACCTGGTGATGAAGGCCCTGAAACTCCTTAAGGAGGGAGGGTTTGTCTGCTAGGAACTATCGGGGGTGGCACAATAAGCCTCTGTTGGCTGCAGTGCCGGGACATGGCCCACCCGAGATCGGATAATAATAATAATAATAATAATAATAATAGATGATTGAATCGTATAATAAATAAAATAGTACTTCAAAGAGCAAAGCACGCCCCTGCATGGAAAGCAAAGCCCCGCCCTTCCACAAAAACCCTCTGTAAATGAATTTTCTCGGAGAAATGTTTCAAATGAAAATTGTATTCCTTTTATAAGTAAATATAGTTGATATACACTGTTTAAAGAAAATCGTTGGAGCCATTTTCGAGAAAATTGCAAGAAGGTAAAGAAAAAAAATCATCCAGTAAAGTAGTATTTCCGGTTGGCCGATTTTGACTAAAACTTTACTATCAGATCCCCTGGTACAGTGAATATAAAAGAAATATCACGTTTAAACTTTCTACGATTTTCCAAACACAAACACAGACTAATTTCTAGAAAACACTTTTACGGGCTCCAGAGATCCTCAAAAACTGTATTTCCGGAGAAAACTCGATATAGAAAATTTTACAATACTTCGTCTTATGAGAAAGTAATTACTTAAATATAACAAAAGCAGTTGGCATTCTAAGTTTAAAGAAAAATTGATAGTCCTTTTTTTTTTTTTTTGAAAACATTCCAAAAATTCGGATACTTATTCTGTAAAAGATCTTTTAACTTCTAATAATGTTTCTAATATCTAATAATAAAAGTACAGTAAAGTAATGCCTATTTTTTCAGACGGTCTTAACGACCAACTACGAAATTTGGTGTCATGGGCAGGGGCGAAAGCACCTACTTCACTATTAACAATATTTAAACGAATATAAAAATTTAGCAGTTATACGCGGGACTCGAACTGGCGATCTCCCTGTTACAAGTTCATGCTCATAACCACCACACCAACACCTGCTCCATAGTTTCCCCCCATCAACTCTATTATAATTGTGTGGGGATAAATGTGTACAATTTGTTGTTTAAAGAAAATTTGTTAGTTTATTCATAATTGTACTAAAGGAGATACAGAAAATCGGGTGAGTGTTGCGCACCAGATTTTTTTTTCCCTCTTACCCCCTCTTACCATTTTCTTATTATTATCTTTGAAGGGTCAAAAAAAGTAAAAAGTAAACATAAAAGAGGAAAAAGTAGGTTATTTAAGTATGGTTTATTTTTTCTTTTTTCTTTTTTTACTTTGCTCAAGCTCACTCCCCCATTTCAACGCCCCAGTTGGAAAGTTGTTTTTTTTCACCGAGGGAAACTAAATAAAAGTAAAAGATAAAGAACAGTGAAAAACAAGTAACTATGGGGAAATACTTAAATACTACACTTTGCATAACAATCTTTATGTTTGGAAAACTCCTCCGCAGATATTTTTTTTTTCTTCTTCTTTGGTTAATCCCACTTAAGAGTAAAGTTGGTTGAAAACAAGAAGTTAACAATAGCGAATGTGCAATGAATATATTTTTTTTTTATGTGTATAACTTGTGGAAAGGCTTATTACAATATTTGAACTAGATATTCAAAAACCCCATTTACGCTACAAAAAGTTTTTATTCTACACGGAAAAATTAAACACCTGGTTTTCCTAATTCTCAAACAACTGTGAAGGGAAAAAAATAATTGAAGAAATCTTATTTAGTATTGGGATCTAATAATATGATTTGCTTTTCAGCCTTACTATTTCAACTTAAGGAAAGTTTTTGTTGGCTAAGAAGAGAGATACCCATTTTTACTTTTCTCTTACTTCTTTAAGAGAAAGAGTATTGTGATCATGTTAAAGTTTCAATAATGGATTGTCACCAGAAACACGTTTTGAGTTTCCCTGAGTCCGAAAAAAGTGGTTATTAGAGAAAATAATGGAAGATTCTTCTCGACAGTTCTTATATGAAGGAAAAGGATTGTGAGATTCGGTCTTTTTTTTAAAAATAAGAAAACTCAAATTGTTGCCACCGTTTCGACAAGTATATTGTCTTCTTCAAAGCATAAAAAACACAGTTCAATAATCTTCAAAACATAACAATTTTAAAAAACATTATTGAACTGTTTTTTTTTATGCCTTGAAAAAGACAGTTCAAGGCATATTTGTCGAAACGTTGGCAAGAATTTGAGTTTTCTTATTTTTAAAAAAAAGACCGAATCTCACAATCCTTTTCCTTCATTAGAGAAAATGCTCTGGTTGCGGGAGTATGTATGTAAACAGCATAGCTCAAAAACAAAACCAAAAATTCGCAGAAGGTTCAAACTTGACATTCTGTTTGTGTGTCTCAATAAGATCCGACAATAAATTAATTTTCTGTCAGAATTCTTCAACCAGATGTATCGGATGTGAGAAGGAGAGAGAGAATGGATTTTAGAGAAATAAACTACAATATTTGCTGAACACTGTATAATGAAAGTACACACTAACTGCAGACTTTACAATAGAAGTTAGGTACGAGAGATATATGTAGAGACAGACTGACTGGCTGAGTGATGAGAGAAGATTGTTGACTGGTTGAGAACTGGTCGTCAACTGACACTCTATTTATATGAATTGAACTGTCCTTTCCTAGTCAGGCCTACGTGGGGAATAATTAACTTTTTTGATTCATTTTTGTGTTTCTCCGCTATTCAGATCCAATGAATCTTTAATGATTCGCATCCCATTGCACGGACATACGACTTTAATGAGTAGATTCTTTATTTTTTTGCGAATTTCTGAGAAAACGACAAAAACGATTTGTATAAACATGTCTATTTCAAGTTTTCACACATTAAGAGCCCAATACTTCGTTTTGACATATTTCTGAAAATTATTTAAAGGGGATTTTGGGGGAAGATGGGGTTATGTTTTCCTCTATTTTAGTTTATTATATAATTTCTTTATCTAAGTAATATTAATTACAATATGTTGCCAAAATTCTGAGTATGAAAAAAAAAAATCGGTTGACCGTAAATGCGTTTTTGTACTGAACAGTTCAGTTCAGTTTTCTGCAATTTTCTCCACAAAAACGAACGATAGATTTCATTAAATTTTGTATATAAACTATAAACAGAGATTGACCTATCACTTTTGTTTGTAACATTTTTCTATGCAGTTCATTTAAGAGGGTCTCGGTAGGGTTAGAATTTCCTCCAAAAAGTGTTTTTTTTTTTTAGATTCTCCCATTGATAAAACATTGAAGACATAACTTTGAAGAAAACTTGTCATTCATAACTACGTAAATTGTTTCAAGAAAAAGTCGTGTGAGTTTTCACAGATTTTTCAATTTCTGAAAGTCACTGTAGTGGTACTGGTGATATGAATGGTGATTTGGCGATGTAGCCAAAAAAAAAAAGTGACTATAGACACATTTTATATAAATTTTCTTTAAGCATATCTAGAAAAGAGAAGAATGTTTATAGAGGGTAGAGTGACCGAGAGAGGAGTTGGTATGTTGGCAGTGTGTAATGTAGAAGTGAAGTGTCGGCCGACATGAATTACTTGAACAGCCATGTGACTATTTAGAACTCTTGCTTGTTCTACCAGTGGATTAGCTACTGTGGGCTAGCCGGGATTTTAGTTGTTTATTCTTCAAAAATTAACTGACGACTTCTTTTTTTATCCCAGTTTTTCTTGGTTCTTGATGAGAACTATCCTTCTAAGGGGAAGCTTGGCTTTCCAATTCAAGCACATTCACCATTACATAACAGCGGGCAAAAAGTAATGTATAGTTAAATTCCGCTTTGGGGCAAAATCGTGGTGAGTTGTTACGGCTGGTAATCCTAAAAAAAAAAAAAAAAAAATCCTATGGCGTAACAGCCCGTGAAGGGCCAAGGCTTGCCAGACGGCGATTTGAATAGGAGGGCGTGTGGTAAGCAAACCGCTGTTCCCCACGCCGGTTAGTTGCTACCTTCGATACCTAGAATGCTAGTAATTGTAGCTTCCCACTTTTTATCACGATGCTGGGTGAACACCGGGAATCGAGCCCTAAATTCTCGCACGAAAGGCGAGTGCGCTAGCCACTAGACAAATGCGTGAACGGTTGGTAATAATAATGAATAATAATAAGTCAAGGGCTTGTACGCAAATTTTTTCAATAAGAGCTGGCTTCTTATCCTGTTCATCTGTAAACGACATTCCTCTTTCAGACATTATCTTCACTTCCAGGCACTTCCTGTTATAGTTCTCACGTGAATGTTTCAAACTTGATTTTTTTTTTTTTAATGAAAAATACGTTTGTTTTGTATCTTTTTGGGGGGCTACACCTATTTTATTATAAATACCTACTTGTTTATTTATTATTATTATTATTCATATTTTTTCTCAGATAACGCTGGCATTTTTATTTTTAAGTAAGGTGCGGGTTGTACCAAGCACACTTTTATTGATTATTTAAGAATAGCCGTACAATGCCGCATGTATCCAAAATGATCCTTTTGAATATAAGTGGTTAATCTAGGATGAATATTGAGAAGCGTGATACCATTATGTAGGCATTTGGGGACAATTCCAGTCGTGGAAGTGACTAGAGGAACAACCGCGGCGACTCTCTCTGCTCTCATATTCTTGCAATTTCTTCCCCAAGCTCGGCATACTTTCTTTGCTTTTCCTCAACAGTTTTACTTAAATTATTTGTGTTGGGCACAGCGATGTCTATTAATTTTACATCCTTCCTTAATTTGTCTTCAAGGATGATATCTGGCCTATTATGACTAACATTCCTGTTAGTTATAACAGATCTGTCATAATATAGGCGATATATACTGTCCTCCAGCACTGGGGATGGAATATACTTATAGTACGGTGCAGCCACGACTTCTAAAAAATACCACATCTAATCGCCAGTTCTCGATGAACAATTTTCTGACGCGACATTATTCTGACGCTTAGTGTATTCATTGGGGGCAAAAACCGAACATTCACCAATAACATGGTGAATAGTTTCAGGTTTTTCGCGGCACCGTTGCAGACATCATTTCTCACTACAGCGTCCTTAATAATATGCCTTTTATAATATTTGGTGCCCATGAAATGTTCTTGAATGGCCATCATGAACTCCACTGTTTCCGGGAAAAGTTCGCCGTTCCTAAGCCATGCGTTCGACGCTGATTTGTCACATTTGATCGTTCAAGGTTATATGCAAACTTCCCGTGCAATGGTTTGGCTTTTCATGTTCTTACCGTTTCTGGCACATCCTGGACCCTATCGTTCGCTCGAGGCGATCGGTCACTCAGATTTAGTGGCGTCCATTGCAAATCCATACCGCAAACAACTCTATGAAGATATGAATCATCGCATCTGTCAAAGAAATATCTTCTCAGTGAGCTTATTTGACTATTGTGCTGATTTATTATGCTCACTATCCCCGCACCACCTTCTGACGTTGGGAGAGTGAGGCGTTCAACACAAGAGTTCCGATGATGCACTCTGTATTTCGTCATTTCTGTCCTCACTCCTCTTTCAAGACCTTCTAAATCCGTTTTGGACCAAAAAATAATTCCAAAGTAATAAGACAGCGTGGGAATGACATAAGAGTTGATTGCCCGTACGATATTTCTAAAGTTCAACTGAGATCTCAAAACTGTTTGCAAGCGCTTTGACATTTCTGACTTCAGCTGCTTCTTCATTCGCATCGCTGTTCAGTTCGTTTAGATTGCTGCACTCCTAGATACTTATAGTAAGATATTATTATTGTTATTTTTTACTTTCTCTTACTCCTAGTAAGAGGAAGTATTGTAATCGAGTCAAATTTTCGATATCGAGTTTTCACCGGAAATATCCGTTTTGAGGTCCCATGAGGCCAAAAAAGTGTTTTTTAGCAAATTGTGTGTGTGTGTGTGTGTGTCTGTGTGTGTGTCTGTGTGTGTGTCTGTGTGTGTGTATGTATGTGAACAGCATAGCTCAAAAACGAAAAATCGTAGAAAGTTCAAACTTGATATTACGTTTAGGTATCACCATGGGATCTGACGGTGCGTTATGTGTCAATATTCCTCAACCCGAAGTACCACTTTACTAGTTGTTTTTTTTACGTTTTTGCAATTTCTCAAAAATGGCTCCGAAGATTTTCTTTAAACTTGCTGTATTTCAACTACACAATACAAAGACTACAACTTTTATTTGAAACATTTCTCCAGGAAAATTCATTTAAGGGCACTTCTGGGGAGGGGTGGGGTTAGGTTTTCATCTTAACTGCTGTTTCAGTATATTAGACAATTCTGTCATCTAAATAATGTTAATTAGAATTAAATATGTTGTTGAAATTCCGAGTTTGAAAAAAAATAGATAACCGGAAGTGCGTTTTTACTGAAATATAATTTTCAGTTTTCTGGTAGTTTTCTCGAAAATGGCTCCAACGATTTTCTTTAAACCAGAGTTGTTAACTATACATATAAAGAGCTACAACTTTTATTTGAAACTTTTCCCCTGATAAATTCATTTAAGGGGACTTTTGGGGGAGGGGGTTATGTTTTTCTTTAAAATGCTATCACAGTTGATTATACAATTCTGTCATCCAAATTGAAATAACTAGAAATTAATATATTACCCAAATTCCGAGTTTCAAGGAAATTAGTAAACCGGACAGTTTAACTGGACAGTGTTTTCACTTTTCGACGAATTTCATTAAATTTGGTACACTAAGTATAAAATTTGTCAATTATAATTTTGAGTACTGGAGTAAGCCGAAGCGTGTGTGTAGTGTTTCACACCAAATTTTTTTGTTTTTATTCTCAGCTTTTTCCGCTGGTATTTAAGAAGAGGTACGGGTTCAAACCAAGCACTTTCACATGTTCAGCTTAAAAACTTTCTCACCATTCTGCAAGAGTTTAAAATGACAGACTTCTGTATCTGGATATAAATCTCTTGTCTTAGCCCTAAGGTCTTAATTCTGTCATGTAGGGCTTGCGGAATTATCCCAGTTACTGAGAGGACTATAGGAACTTTTTCCAATTCCCATATTTTGGTAATCTCTTCTTTTAAGTCCTGGTACTTGCGCACCTTTTCACTCAGAGTACACTTAATGTTGCGATCACCGGGAATAGCAATATCGATCAAATGCGCCAATTTCTTTTGCTTGCCCCGCAACACTACATCAGGTCTGTTGTTTAGGATCGGCCTATCTGTAATAATCGATCTATCATAATAGAGCGTGTACCTATCGGACTCTAGCACAGCAGATGGATTATATTTATAATAGGGCACACTCTCTTCCAGCAATCCAACTTTAACACCAATGCTAACTGATTGTGACGCTGCAGATACTCAGTCCGTGCCAATGAACTATAAGCAGCCAATACATGCTGAATGGTCTCCGGTTTATCAAGGCAACGTCTGCACCTGTCATCCTTCACTTCCGGATCCTTTATAATAAATTTTCTCTAGTTCCTAGTGCCGATAACTTGGTCCTGGATAGCAACAAGGAATGCTTCGGTCTCGGGAAAGAGCTCACCCCTCCTCAATCATGCGTGCGACGCTATTTTGTCGACAAATATTGGTCAAGGATCTTATATTCTTATTTTAATTATTATTATTAGTATTATGATTATTTAGTTATTATTATTATTATTATTATTATATTATTATTATTATATTATTAATTATTATTATTATTAGTTTATTCCAATTAGTATTAATACATTATATTATATTATTTTATATTATTATTATTTTTATGATTATTATATTACAATTATTATTATTACTTAGTATTATTATTAGTATTATATTATTGGATCATACCAAGAATGCAACAGAGTAGGGTAAAAAGACCGGTTCTGGCGCAAGGGCTACGGAGCCAAGTCTTTTTTGGGGGTTGCAAGAACGCCGCTGCCATCATCCAAATCAATGAGCTTAATTCAAAGATGACGTCATCAGATTAAATATTATCCAAATCGCGCCCCACCCCCACCCCCAGGCCAGACCTAAATTCAAAAGATAGCCCCCAACCTCCCACCCCAGGCCAGACCTAAATTCAAGAGAAAAAAAAAGATTTCTACATGACCTTGAATCGAACCAGCAAACCCAGCACTCACAGTCGGTTATCTAAACCAGTAGACCACCGATGCCACTCGGTCCTATGTAGAAAAAGATCTCGTCTATAAATTTATGTGCGTTGTACGAGCGCGTTCCAAGTTAGTTGTTTAGTTGTAGTAGTGTGTTTTAAAAAAGTTTTTTTATTACTGCTTACACCTATTAATTATAGCACGTAGATTTCAACGGAAGAGAGAGAGGAAGTTAAGATGACGCAACATTTAAGCTGATAAGAAGGTTTTACATATATATCGCAGAGCAGCTCGCTATCATCCTATCTTCGACCTTGAGGTCAATCTAATGCGATAACTTAGCATTATTTTTTTTTAATTGAATTTCAGTCGGTCAGAAGACCGCACAACCGCTGTTATGACTCACTCGAGACATATATAGATAAAAACAGTTGGTTAGAAGATATTGCATAATTGTAGATGTCCTTGGTCTTATCAGCATATACTGTTTAATCACACCAAACCATTATGATACTGGGTGTTAACATTATACCTATTAAAAAATGCATACCAGCTAATAAATATTTTTTGAGGAGTTAGAATAAAAACTCATTTATATAATTGTTTTACAAATTTTTTATTATCAATTTGTTACAATGACATGTTTATGGTATAATACATTGAATAATTAATAAAACTCATTTATTTAATTTTTTATGGTATAATACACTGTTTTGATCAATTAATACCAAAATATTTATAATGTATCATAAAAAAAACATAAAATTAATTTTTTGGTCTAATATGTTTACGCAAACGTTAATCTGCATCAATATCCTGCACTAAAATGTCCCGGTGTCCATAGGCCAACGAGTTTATCCCATCAGGCAGGATGAACCGTTTATTATCTGAGGCTGAAAGGCTTCGTTTATTAATTAAGGTGGAGTAGACTTTATGCCCTACCGACCGAATCGATTTCATTATGCTTAACATCGAGACATCGTTAAATAGGACAGATTTATAATCGGCAAATCCAATTTTCTTAAGCGTAGATCTTTGCACGCCTTTTGCACGCTTCTTTATATCCCCATCCACATCAATAGCATACATCTTCGGACGCAATGCAACCACTTCGGTAATTATGCGCCCATCCACTTCATCCTTAAATTTCCCCAATACCTTTTTATTTTTAATTGAGAAATTCGGATGGCTTGGATGATATCCTGACGTGTCAAAATGATCTTCCATTTCCAGCATATCCTTAAAAATGTCATCTGTGCTGATACGGTACAATAGGGAGTCCGTATCCGTATATATTAAACGAAGCCGTTCTGGTCCATATTTTTGCAGCATAATGGAGTAATGAAATTTGAAAATTATATCCTTCGAGATCTCCAAAATAGAAAAGCCCACGTACGGAACTTTGTTAAAGTATATCCTCGTTTTGGCCATCCTAACACCAACCAAATTCTCATCATATATTTTAGCATCGAGGAATGTTGGCTTTGCAATTAATTTCATTAATCTGCTATCATTAGTGACAAGCTCAAAGTTCATCCTTTTACGCACATTCTCCATAGTCTTCCCAAAGTTTGCATTATTATATAATTTGTACTGATTCTTCTCAAAATCGTTGGTTGCACGAGTCCTCATATCCGTGTTTAATTTGATGTAAGGAAGAAGCCATGGTGATTGCTTAAATCGAAGGGCTCTACGAACCCGCACCAGCTGCAGCCCATAATCGAGGGCCTGTTTAAGAGCAATGTAGTGAACCACGTATCTCTCCCGCTTGCCAAGATGAGGAATCAATTTTTTAATATTTCCCTCACTGTTAGGAGGCGCCATTGTTTCTGCAAGAAACGGGAGGTCGTTGTGAAGCGGATGAAGATGTTCTGGATATTCCAGATCCACTTCTAATATATATCCAAAGTCGGAATCATCAGGGATGTCTTGAACTTGAATCTCTTCCGGCTGTTCCCCCCATTCAAAGCCTCCATAAGGTAAAAACCTACTCTGTGCATCACCATATAAATTGTTTGCATCGTAATACATGATGAATACTGACTCTTGCGTTGGATCATAGGTTTGCATGTATTTATTATTGGCCTTGCAATACCGTAGGGAAGCCTGGCAGATACCTCCTCTTATGCCACGTTCGACCATTAGAATCATTTCATAATCAAGCAGAAGTTCCAATTTAATGCCTGTTAACCTCAACATAGCATCCCACGCCATACCGGGAGCAGTGAAATAATGCGCAGGATCGATTTTATGAGTACTCATTGTCACACGTCTAAAGTTTTCAAAGACATCAGCCAGCAACAAAACATCAGTCTTTAAATAGATATCACTATATTCTCCCAACGTTGTACAATGAAACTCGTTCCACACCTTCACTGCATGGTTATAATCCTCTTCGCCAATATGGCTGTCCGTCAAGGCGTTGTAGAATGCAACCTTAGGTGGTAAATTTTCTTCATCCAATTTCTGCCAGGAACTCACATAGTCGTACGGGAAAACGCCTTTTCTTAATACAAGGGGCAGCTGCGTTTCAGTGAAATATTTCGCAGTTTCCATGAAAGAAGATTTTGGTAAGTAATTAACTAATTGAGCCAGACTCTCTGCCATGAATCTGAATGAATCCAAGAAGCGAAATTGAATACCATTAATGTACTTTGCAAATGAAATAAACTTCTCTTCAGTATGAGGTATTACATTAACTCTGCCTGGAAGTTTCCCCAATTCTTTAATAATAAAATGCGAATCGTACCCGCTGAGATTGTGAATGAATACTGGAACATAAGTTGGTTGCCGGCATCGCAAATTACAATTATTACATGCAGCGCCCCTATATTTGCCTGAAATATGACAATGATCCCGCACCTTATGGTTGGCTTCGCTGAATGTATGATTGCAGAGATAACAGGTATCAGCTGCCTTCCATTCTCTTTCTTCTAACTCACTAATCACTATGTCCACATTTTTGTTTAACATCTTGCCAATGACTGTTGATAAATCGCTTAGATGACGTAAGAATTTTTCGGCTGCATTCTCTCCCCTATATAGAAATGGTTCTTTAAGCGTCCAAAGATGTTCTATTTCATCGGTGGGTTTTACATAGGCGCAGAAAGAAAACGGTTCATGTTCCTGATAGTTCGTTGTAGATGATCGGGCTGGGGAAGGCGCACATGAATGTATAGGTTTTAAAAGGCACTCGAAATCGGCGTAAATCACAAAATTTGCTTTTAGCTGACGTTCAACGTTTTTAAATTCTATAAAAGGTTCTTCAGTTGGGAGTTTAACAGCTGCTGGAATGTTATCGCCACAATATATCCTGTGTTCTTGTAGTTTATCCTCTGCTGATTTTCCATAACGCCCATCAAAGTGTGTAAAACAGCGTTTACACAACTGTATTGCATGCGCATAGTTTGTTTTTTGCCCGGAAACCAACCTATTGAAATGTTTAATAAAAACATAATGTTGTTTTTCTCCATCTTGCATGAGTAAAAGGTCGCGATGGTCTTGCAGTTCTTCTTTAACAACCTTCAGCGGGTAAACACTATTATCACCATCCAACCCGAATACATTTATTGATATATTGTTTACTTTTTCGAACTTTTTGATCTGGTGAAGAGGCGTGGGGAATGAAACGCACTCAAAATTATAAGGATGGACCAGCGTTTTATATTTACTAACACGTTGAGGGTCTTTATCCACAAATTTTGCTAATACAGCATATTTAAAACACTCCTCGTCGTAATTCTCCGGATTTATACAAGCCTTCTTAGCAGCGATAGATTTAGGAAGTTTGATATATGTCGACCCTCCTAGCGGCTTGTACATATTTATCCGCAACCTTGCTCCATCTATCCCAACCAGCTTCCATCCACTCTTCTCTAACTGTGCCTCTTCCATTTCGTTCACTAATTTCTTGAATATATGTTCGAGAAACTCACCGATATCTGTGTCCATATAAATGGCCTTATTCCGAGTTTTAAATGATCTATCAGTTTGTTCCCCGAGTGTGTTCTCAAACAGACATTCCACCACTATATTAATTTTTAGCGTACGTTTCTCTTCCAATTGTTGTTTAATGAGCTCGTATAGACGCCTTTTAATCGACTGCAGAAACGTAGATAGATCTTCAAATTCCGCTGATTGCAGAAAATATGACCTTATTCTCCCCCGACATGCCGATTCATATTCTTCAGATGCCCGTTTCAACAATTCCGCTTTAGTTGGTTCCACACATGCCTTTTCAGCGCCTGAATTATCATATCGAGCTTTCTTTACAGGAGGTCGGTCAGCACAGACTATTTCATGTCGCTCGCCGTTATATCTATTCAAAAAAGTCCGTTTACAGCCCTTACAGACATACATCTGGTTTGCATTACAGTATCTTTGGTGGCGATAGAGATTCTTCTTCAAAGTGAATGTTTTTCCACATTTCTCACAGCTAAATGTTGCCATCTTGAACGATGTTTAACGTGTAGGAAGTCACACTAAGACTGAGATCCATACCTCACGCATCTATATTTATACCTTCGGGAACCGACTTTGCGCATGCGCATAACTTTTCCCAAAATGTAACACAATCTAGAGTAATAAAGTACAAAACAAGTTTTAAGCATGTGCATAGCATTTCTCAAATGTGACACGATCTAGAGTAATAAAGTACAAAACCATTGTTGCGCATGCGCATAGCATTTCTCAAATCTAGAGTAAATTGGTATATTAATAAACAGAAATAGCACTTTTAGGAGACAACCTAACCCCCCACCTCCGCCTCAAAGGTGCCTAAAATGCATTTTCCCAGAGAAATATTTCAAATAAAAATTGTAGATCCTTGTATGTGTAGTTGATATATCAATTTTACTGAAAATTGTTGGAACTATTTTGAAATGATTGCAAAATCCATTCAGTAAAGTGGTACTTCCGCTTGAGGAATTTCGACAGATAACGTACTTCTGGAACCCCATGTGATACCCCAGACGGAATAGCGTGTTTGAACTAATTACTATAACACTAAACAGAAAATGGTTAAATATTACGTAATGTTCTAAAAATAGATCTGTAGAGGCGGTGACCTTGAAAGGAAGTTAAAACTATAAACAATTAGCTATCGAATATGCATATTTACATATTTGTAAAAAATGAATGTGTGTGTGTGTGTGTGTGTGTGTGTGTGTGTGTCGGATTCATTGACCTTTAGATAGCAAGACTATGCATGTTTTTTGCAACATTGTGCCAGACTTGATTGAAGTATTATTATTTCGCGCTGTTTGAAACACCAATTTTGGCGGAAAAAAAATTTTTAAAAAACTTGTTTTATTTACTTAAAAATATAATATTAAAAATCATTCACTCATTTCATTTATTTATTGTGATGAAGAACCCTCTGTAATCTATAAAAACAGATTTAAATGATAAATATAAATACAAGCGAGAGTGTTTTCTACTGCAAACACGCATGACCAACTCCATGCCGGCCTGGTCATACTCTGAATATAAACTCTCGCAGAAGGTTGGAGGGGTGAGGGCAAATGAGGCAATCCCCACTTTACATCATTAATATTCCCCCTACTGCCAATAGAAAGAACGCAGCGAATTTTAGGTGAACAATAGGGCATATATGTAAGCAGTTTTTCTCTTCCAAAAATATTTTTTAAGAAAATGCACTTAGTATTCCAAATTAATGAAATTCATCGGTGTTTTTATGGAAAAATCATAAAAACTAAAAACTGTTCAGTAAAACACAGTTCCGGCTTACTAATTTTTCTTGAAACTCGGAGTTTCAAGAAAAATTAGTAAGCCGGAACTGTGTTTTACTGAACAGTTTTTAGTTTTTATGATTTTTCCATAAAAACACCGATGAATTTCATTAATTTGGAATACTAAGTGCATTTTCTTAAAAAATATTTTTGGAAGAGAAAAACTGCTTACATATATGCCCTATTGTTCACCTAAAATTCGCTGCGTTCTTTCTATTGGCAGTAGAGGGAATATTAATGATGTAAAGTGGGGATTGCCTCATTTGCCCTCACCCCTCCAACCTTCTGCTAGAGTTTATATTCAGAGTATGACCAGGCCGGCATGGAGTTGGTCATGCGTGTTTGAAGTAGAAAACACTCTCGCTTGTATTTATATTTATCATTTAAATCTGTTTTTATAGATTACAGAGGGTTCTTCATCACAATAAATAAATGAAATGAGTGAATGATTTTTAATATTATATTTTTAAGGAAATAAAACAAGTTTTTTAAAAATTTTTTTTCCGCCAAAATTGGTGTTTCAAACAGCGCGAAATAATAATACTTCAATCAAGTCTGGCACAATGTTGCAAAAAACATGCATAGTCTTGCTATCTAAAGGTCAATGAATCCGACACACACACACACACACACACACACACACACACACATTCATTTTTTACAAATATGTAAATATGCATATTCGATAGCTAATTGTTTATAGTTTTAACTTCCTTTCAAGGTCACCGCCTCTAAAGATCTATTTTTAGAACATTACGTAATATTTAACCATTTTCTGTTTAGTGTTATAGTAATTAGTTCAAACACGCTATTCCGTCTGGGGTATCACATGGGGTTCCAGAAGTACGTTATCTGTCGAAATTCCTCAAGCGGAAGTACCACTTTACTGAATGGATTTTGCAATCATTTCAAAATAGTTCCAACAATTTTCAGTAAAATTGATATATCAACTACACATACAAGGATCTACAATTTTTATTTGAAATATTTCTCTGGGAAAATGCATTTTAGGCACCTTTGAGGCGGAGGTGGGGGGTTAGGTTGTCTCCTAAAAGTGCTATTTCTGTTTATTAATATACCAATTTACTCTAGATTTGAGAAATGCTATGCGCATGCGCAACAATGGTTTTGTACTTTATTACTCTAGATCGTGTCACATTTGAGAAATGCTATGCACATGCTTAAAACTTGTTTTGTACTTTATTACTCTAGATTGTGTTACATTTTGGGAAAAGTTATGCGCATGCGCAAAGTCGGTTCCCGAAGGTATAAATATAGATGCGTGAGGTATGGATCTCAGTCTTAGTGTGACTTCCTACACGTTAAACATCGTTCAAGATGGCAACATTTAGCTGTGAGAAATGTGGAAAAACATTCACTTTGAAGAAGAATCTCTATCGCCACCAAAGATACTGTAATGCAAACCAGATGTATGTCTGTAAGGGCTGTAAACGGACTTTTTTGAATAGATATAACGGCGAGCGACATGAAATAGTCTGTGCTGACCGACCTCCTGTAAAGAAAGCTCGATATGATAATTCAGGCGCTGAAAAGGCATGTGTGGAACCAACTAAAGCGGAATTGTTGAAACGGGCATCTGAAGAATATGAATCGGCATGTCGGGGGAGAATAAGGTCATATTTTCTGCAATCAGCGGAATTTGAAGATCTATCTACGTTTCTGCAGTCGATTAAAAGGCGTCTATACGAGCTCATTAAACAACAATTGGAAGAGAAACGTACGCTAAAAATTAATATAGTGGTGGAATGTCTGTTTGAGAACACACTCGGGGAACAAACTGATAGATCATTTAAAACTCGGAATAAGGCCATTTATATGGACACAGATATCGGTGAGTTTCTCGAACATATATTCAAGAAATTAGTGAACGAAATGGAAGAGGCACAGTTAGAGAAGAGTGGATGGAAGCTGGTTGGGATAGATGGAGCAAGGTTGCGGATAAATATGTACAAGCCGCTAGGAGGGTCGACATATATCAAACTTCCTAAATCTATCGCTGCTAAGAAGGCTTGTATAAATCCGGAGAATTACGACGAGGAGTGTTTTAAATATGCTGTATTAGCAAAATTTGTGGATAAAGACCCTCAACGTGTTAGTAAATATAAAACGCTGGTCCATCCTTATAATTTTGAGTGCGTTTCATTCCCCACGCCTCTTCACCAGATCAAAAAGTTCGAAAAAGTAAACAATATATCAATAAATGTATTCGGGTTGGATGGTGATAATAGTGTTTACCCGCTGAAGGTTGTTAAAGAAGAACTGCAAGACCATCGCGACCTTTTACTCATGCAAGATGGAGAAAAACAACATTATGTTTTTATTAAACATTTCAATAGGTTGGTTTCCGGGCAAAAAACAAACTATGCGCATGCAATACAGTTGTGTAAACGCTGTTTTACACACTTTGATGGGCGTTATGGAAAATCAGCAGAGGATAAACTACAAGAACACAGGATATATTGTGGCGATAACATTCCAGCAGCTGTTAAACTCCCAACTGAAGAACCTTTTATAGAATTTAAAAACGTTGAACGTCAGCTAAAAGCAAATTTTGTGATTTACGCCGATTTCGAGTGCCTTTTAAAACCTATACATTCATGTGCGCCTTCCCCAGCCCGATCATCTACAACGAACTATCAGGAACATGAACCGTTTTCTTTCTGCGCCTATGTAAAACCCACCGATGAAATAGAACATCTTTGGACGCTTAAAGAACCATTTCTATATAGGGGAGAGAATGCAGCTGAAAAATTCTTACGTCATCTAAGCGATTTATCAACAGTCATTGGCAAGATGTTAAACAAAAATGTGGACATAGTGATTAGTGAGTTAGAAGAAAGAGAATGGAAGGCAGCTGATACCTGTTATCTCTGCAATCATACATTCAGCGAAGCCAACCATAAGGTGCGGGATCATTGTCATATTTCAGGCAAATATAGGGGCGCTGCATGTAATAATTGTAATTTGCGATGCCGGCAACCAACTTATGTTCCAGTATTCATTCACAATCTCAGCGGGTACGATTCGCATTTTATTATTAAAGAATTGGGGAAACTTCCAGGCAGAGTTAATGTAATACCTCATACTGAAGAGAAGTTTATTTCATTTGCAAAGTACATTAATGGTATTCAATTTCGCTTCTTGGATTCATTCAGATTCATGGCAGAGAGTCTGGCTCAATTAGTTAATTACTTACCAAAATCTTCTTTCATGGAAACTGCGAAATATTTCACTGAAACGCAGCTGCCCCTTGTATTAAGAAAAGGCGTTTTCCCGTACGACTATGTGAGTTCCTGGCAGAAATTGGATGAAGAAAATTTACCACCTAAGGTTGCATTCTACAACGCCTTGACGGACAGCCATATTGGCGAAGAGGATTATAACCATGCAGTGAAGGTGTGGAACGAGTTTCATTGTACAACGTTGGGAGAATATAGTGATATCTATTTAAAGACTGATGTTTTGTTGCTGGCTGATGTCTTTGAAAACTTTAGACGTGTGACAATGAGTACTCATAAAATCGATCCTGCGCATTATTTCACTGCTCCCGGTATGGCGTGGGATGCTATGTTGAGGTTAACAGGCATTAAATTGGAACTTCTGCTTGATTATGAAATGATTCTAATGGTCGAACGTGGCATAAGAGGAGGTATCTGCCAGGCTTCCCTACGGTATTGCAAGGCCAATAATAAATACATGCAAACCTATGATCCAACGCAAGAGTCAGTATTCATCATGTATTACGATGCAAACAATTTATATGGTGATGCACAGAGTAGGGTTTTACCTTATGGAGGCTTTGAATGGGTGGAACAGCCGGAAGAGATTCAAGTTCAAGACATCCCTGATGATTCCGACTTTGGATATATATTAGAAGTGGATCTGGAATATCCAGAACATCTTCATCCGCTTCACAACGACCTCCCGTTTCTTGCAGAAACAATGGCGCCTCCTAACAGTGAGGGAAATATTAAAAAATTGATTCCTCATCTTGGCAAGCGGGAGAGATACGTGGTTCACTACATTGCTCTTAAACAGGCCCTCGATTATGGGCTGCAGCTGGTGCGGGTTCGTAGAGCCCTTCGATTTAAGCAATCACCATGGCTTCTTCCTTACATCAAATTAAACACGGATATGAGGACTCGTGCAACCAACGATTTTGAGAAGAATCAGTACAAATTATATAATAATGCAAACTTTGGGAAGACTATGGAGAATGTGCGTAAAAGGATGAACTTTGAGCTTGTCACTAATGATAGCAGATTAATGAAATTAATTGCAAAGCCAACATTCCTCGATGCTAAAATATATGATGAGAATTTGGTTGGTGTTAGGATGGCCAAAACGAGGATATACTTTAACAAAGTTCCGTACGTGGGCTTTTCTATTTTGGAGATCTCGAAGGATATAATTTTCAAATTTCATTACTCCATTATGCTGCAAAAATATGGACCAGAACGGCTTCGTTTAATATATACGGATACGGACTCCCTATTGTACCGTATCAGCACAGATGACATTTTTAAGGATATGCTGGAAATGGAAGATCATTTTGACACGTCAGGATATCATCCAAGCCATCCGAATTTCTCAATTAAAAATAAAAAGGTATTGGGGAAATTTAAGGATGAAGTGGATGGGCGCATAATTACCGAAGTGGTTGCATTGCGTCCGAAGATGTATGCTATTGATGTGGATGGGGATATAAAGAAGCGTGCAAAAGGCGTGCAAAGATCTACGCTTAAGAAACTTGGATTTGCCGATTATAAATCCGTCCTATTCAACGATGTCTCGATGTTAAGCATAATGAAATCGATTCGGTCGGTAGGGCATAAAGTCTACTCCACCTTAATTAATAAACGAAGCCTTTCAGCCTCAGATAATAAACGGTTCATCCTGCCTGATGGAATAAACTCGTTGGCCTATGGACACCGGGACATTTTAGTGCAGGATATTGATGCAGATTAACGTTTGCGTAAACATATTAGACCAAAAAATTAATTTTATGTTTTTTATGATACATTATAAATATTTTGGTATTAATTGATCAAAACAGTGTATTATACCATAAAAAATTAAATAAATGAGTTTTATTAATTATTCAATGTATTATACCATAAACATGTCATTGTAACAAATTGATAATAAAAAATTTGTAAAACAATTATATAAATGAGTTTTTATTCTAACTCCTCAAAAAATATTTATTAGCTGGTATGCATTTTTTAATAGGTATAATGTTAACACCCAGTATCATAATGGTTTGGTGTGATTAAACAGTATATGCTGATAAGACCAAGGACATCTACAATTATGCAATATCTTCTAACCAACTGTTTTTATCTATATATGTCTCGAGTGAGTCATAACAGCGGTTGTGCGGTCTTCTGACCGACTGAAATTCAATTAAAAAAAAATAATGCTAAGTTATCGCATTAGATTGACCTCAAGGTCGAAGATAGGATGATAGCGAGCTGCTCTGCGATATATATGTAAAACCTTCTTATCAGCTTAAATGTTGCGTCATCTTAACTTCCTCTCTCTCTTCCGTTGAAATCTACGTGCTATAATTAATAGGTGTAAGCAGTAATAAAAAAACTTTTTTAAACACACTACTACAACTAAACAACTAACTTGGAACGCGCTCGTACAACGCACATAAATTTATAGACGAGATCTTTTTCTACATAGGACCGAGTGGCATCGGTGGTCTACTGGTTTAGATAACCGACTGTGAGTGCTGGGTTTGCTGGTTCGATTCAAGGTCATGTAGAAATCTTTTTTTTTCTCTTGAATTTAGGTCTGGCCTGGGGTGGGAGGTTGGGGGCTATCTTTTGAATTTAGGTCTGGCCTGGGGGTGGGGGTGGGGCGCGATTTGGATAATATTTAATCTGATGACGTCATCTTTGAATTAAGCTCATTGATTTGGATGATGGCAGCGGCGTTCTTGCAACCCCCAAAAAAGACTTGGCTCCGTAGCCCTTGCGCCAGAACCGGTCTTTTTACCCTACTCAACAGATGTAGTAATTCAATCAGCAATATTTGAACAAGCACTACACGGGTTGGTAGAGTATAACAAGCTCCTGCCATCAAACCCTTCAGGCTGTGAACACGTCCGGTTGTATGGGGGACCATTCATTCAATAGAGATGTGAAAGAGCATGATGGAGGTTTGATGAGGTATACTACAGTATAGTAGAGTAACATCAGATCAGTATATACAAACTGGTGTATGTATATATATATATATATGACTACTCTAAAGGCATAGCACAAGTAGAACAGGAATAGTTTTTTTTTTTTACATTTATTTGCATGTTGTGGAAAGGGATCGCCGTTTGCTCTCGCCGCGTTCCCTCTAACACACACACAGAGCGTGCGACCGTCGCTACAAAAAAAAAAGAAAAAAAAGAAAGAGGTAAATAAAGCAATGGAATGGGATCTCTGAGTGAAAATGGACGGTAGTTTTGTTTCAAGGGGAAATTGAGACCGGCTACTTGCTGCTATAAAGGCATTTTTTCGTCTCTTTCATTCTCTCACTCTCTCTTTTCCCCCACTCTTTGTGCTTTTTTGTTTGCAAATTTTCCTTCTTTTTTTTTTTTCATTCATTATTGTTATTCTCTACAACTCGAATATATAAAAAAAACACTAGATTTTCTCCAAAAAAGAATGAGATTTTGTTCCAATTTTCTGTTCATTGCTCTGTTCCTACAGTTTTTACAACTTTTTTTTTTCGAACAGTTGATTTTATACAATGATCGTCAAACATTAAACCGGAAACGATTTTTTTTTTTTTTTTATCGTTTATTTTACTTTCTCTTACTGGTTTTAAGGGCAAGTCTTTGCGATCGTGTCAAATATTTGAAATTAAGTTTTCACCGGAAATACATGCCTCCAGGAACTTTTGGTATAAAAATAAATAATTTACGAAAAAAAAAATCTGGTTTGGAACCTTTACTCACGCGACTTTCTCTTACTCCTTTTAATACATTATAAAGTGATAAATTTTCATAAAACTCAAATTATACTATTTGTCCTAACAAATAATAATTAATAGGGATAAGTAAGTACCAACTTATACTAATCATGGCAAGTAGAGAAGTGACGATTATATTGTGGCCCAGTAGAGCGTGCTAAAAACACACTGAACTAACTACGTATAACATTTGAAATTCAATTAACGCCACAAATTACGCACAACTTTTCAAAATGATTTTTTTTTTTTTTTTTTGAAAAATGTTACAAAAAAATACATAATACGTTTTATATTTGTGAAATCAGCGTACCAAGTTTAAAGGAAATCTTTATAAAATTCCCCCAAAAAGCTCAAATACCTATTCTATAAAGTCCGCACTTGCGGTTAACCGATCAATGCTTCTAATGTGTACTAATGGTGAAACGTAATGGTGAAACCATACATTATACTGAAGTGGTACTTCAGTGGAAAATTTAACACTGCAATTCATAGCACAATAAACCGTGTAGACCGCAGTTACAATAGGCCCCTTCAACACTACTGTTCCCCCAGAACCACCCAAAAATCAATGTTCCCCGGAAAAATGTTTGTAAAACACTTAGGTCTTTGGGTTGAGACCCGGTCAATGGTTTTGGTAACCCTTACGTTTCGTCCGTAATACAAAAGACTTCTTCAGAGTTGTGTCGCCTCTAAAGCTGAAACAACACCATAAAACAAATGTTGATTCAATAAGTATTATTGTAATACGGGCAAAACTTCAGCTTCGTAACCACTGATACGGTCTCAACCCGGAGGCCTAAATGTTTCACATGACAACGGCCGCGGAAGTCTGAAAGATTATTTATGTTTACAGTTACTACAAGAAGTTTAAAGAAAATAGTTGGAGCCGTTTTCGAGAAAATTACGAACCGGGGCGACAATTTTTGGTTGAAGAATTTTGACAGACAAGTAAATGTCGGTTTCCTTGGTGATACTAAACGTCAGAAACATTTTCCGTGGTAGCCTGCTTCATTTTATGGACATCGACCGATTTCGGGCGTTTGTCAGACAGTGTTTTAACACGACTTGTTAGCACAGAGCAAATTCAGTTTATACACTGACTCCGAGTCCATCACCCTCATAACCTAGTTAGGCCCTAATAAAAACATTTAAAGACAGTGTATCAGCTAAATTTGGTCTGTGCAAGTCTGTGTTATCACACTGCCTGAAAAACGCATCCTGAAGATGGGCGAACGCCCGAAACCGGTCGATGACCACAAAAAGAAGCAGGCTACCATGGAAAATGTCTGTGATGCTTTCCAGCTTTGCGGAACCAAACACCACCACAAACAAGATACTAAACGTTATAACAAGTTTGAACTTTCTGCAAATTTTTCGTTTTTGAGCTATCTTATTCACATAAACTAGAATTTCTAAGAACTACGTTTTTTAAAGGTCAGAGGACCTCAGAATGTGTATTTTCGGTGAAAACTCGATATTGAAAATTTGACACAATTATAATAGAAGTAGGTACTTCCTCATAACAGAAGGAAGAGAAAGTAAAAACAAAAAAAATTAAAAGTTTAATATTTCCGATACAAGGTGTCAGCATAGAAAACATAGCTCAAAATATGTGACTTTCTATAAACTTCATTTGCTAATTATAACTTCTTTGCCAACTTCAAATAAAGAGAATGCTGTGATCACAATCTGTAGGAAGTCTTATAAAAATTCCATAAAAGTTTTTTTGGTTGTTTAGACGAGGATACACGACAAAGAGTCGTCGTTTTAATTTCTTAAGAATAAACTAAAATAATTATAGTTTTAAGAATAATAAATAAAAAAAAAATACGAGGAGGAAATCCTAAGAAATATATGTGCAGACTTTAACTACCAATATACAATTTTAAAAAAAGTTGTCTACTCAGTTAAAGTTATTAGAAAAAATTAATCATGCTGTAATTTGGGAATTTCACAGAGCGCTTTTATAAAACCCATTACAGTCTCCAACCCACTATCGATTCCATTCCCTGACAGTTCAATGATCTTTTCACAGTGCAAAAATAACCACAAGTCAAAATATTAATTCCCGACGGACAAACCTTACTCTAAACAGGAAAATCCCCCTATTGACTAACAGGAAATGAAACTAATTGAACATAAAATATATTTTACAATTAATTTTCTTGAGATATTTTATTGAAATTTCATATCTTTTTGGTAACTATTTTGCGCATCAGTTTTTTTTTGGGAGCTTTGAACATTCTCGAGAAATAAAGGTAAATTTGAAGAGAACTTATTGTATCTGCTAAATTCTTAACGTTTCTATTAATTACGGCATTTATAGACCAGAAGTGTCCACAGAGTTCGCATTCAAATATGTAGACAATTTTGCTTGGTGTTTCAGACCAATTTTCAGTGTAGAAGGAATACTGATAACTATTAAATTAGTTTCCAGTTTATCTTTATTATCAAAAGATTATTGCGAAGTTTCTATAAGTTTACAATTTATGATTATAGATACATTAATAATAAAACAGTCATTCAATAATCTAAACTCAATGACTGCATTACTTCTTAAAAAGAAAAAGGCTTGAACTATTGCCTTTAAACTTCGAATGCTAATTGCATAGATATAAACATATCACTTTTATTGGATACATTTTATTGAAAAAATCCATTAAGCCTGCAGCGAAACAGTTATATTCTTCAAAATTACTGTGACCAATTGGGATTGTCGGTAAATCTCGATAAATCCAAAATTATCGTATTTACAAAAGGAGGGAGATTGGCTTCGGTAGAGAGATGGCGTTTTGGGGAGCATGAGATTGAGGTGGTCAATAGATATAAATATCTAGGTGTAATCTTGACTCCCCGCCTCAGTTTCCACACACATATCAGAGAGAAGGTCTCTTCGGCTAAGTTGACTCTTAATCCAGTGTGGTCAGGTTTTCTCTCGCAGAATAGGGTCCCTATGACACATAAATTTCAAAATATTTTGTGCTGTTTTCAGAACCATAGCTTGTTGTGCGGCCCAAATATGGGGATTTCAGTATTATGAGGAGTTGGAAAAGTTATTCAGGTTTTTCGTTAAAAAACTTTATAGTCTTCTCTCAGTTACCCCAAATTATTCCTTTTGGAGACGGGCGTGGACTTGTTATTTATTTTTACTTTAAAGTTGCATTTCCAGTATATTTCTAAAGTACTAGATTTTCCTGGGCACCGTCTTTCAAGAGCGTTAGTTATGGAGGTCATCTATAGGAAGGTGTTTTGGTTTGCAAGCTGGTCCAACCTTGCACAAAAGTATGGTTATAATTTTAGTTCCTCTGCTGATAATGTGTCTGTGTGAAAATCTCAGATGACTTCATTAATTGCAAAGATAGGTTTGGCATGTCGGGAAAAGTCTGAGAGGTGCGCATGAGAATCTTCCCGCTTTATCTTTTATAAGCAATTGGACCTTCAGGCGAAATTGTTCACCTTTGTTGAAGAGTCTAACTCCGACGATCTCACTTTTAATGAATTGCGCTGGCTCTTCAAAATGAGGGCTGAATTACTATTACTAAATTATATTCCTTGGATGGGAAGAGAGTCCGAAATTTGTTCCTTGTGTAACCTGAGAGTAAGAGAGGACTGTGTGCATTTTCTGGCTGTGTGTCCTATACTTTCAGAGTTCCGGGTTGTTATCTCGGGGTTCCTTCTTTGACTGTGGTTCAGCTCGTTAGTGTTCATTTTAGTTTTCTTTCTTTTTTATCCAAGCCGTATAATACTTATATATACTTGTAAATTGTATTTCTTTATTTAATTCATAATAAAGTAATATTATTATTATTATTATTATTATTATTATTATTACATTTTACTGAAAAAAATAATTTCATGGCGATTCTACAGCATCTGTCAGATAGGTTTTAATAATTAAAAGTGTTGTTAAAAGCTATGCTGAAGGATTGAATCAGAGAGTGCTGCCATAAAACGGCAAGTCCATCATAAACGTTTGCAAACATTATAATTATAAAAAAAATATTTTTTAAATTTATCCTAAACCTAATAAGAGAAATGGTCTATATGTCATGAATGGTGTGTGTGTGTGTGTCTGCTTCAGAAACGGAATGTCGCAAGAAGCTCAAACTTAGTATTCCGTTTAGGTATTACCACGTATCACTGAGGAAGATTTCGGGCAAAATTCATTAACCGGAAGTCAAACTTCACTGAATAGTTTTTCAGTATTTCGTAATTTTCTCGAAAACCATTCAAACAATTTTCTTTAAACATCGTGTAGTATCTACATACATAAATCTTTATGTATGTACGTAGATATATCCCAAGGCAAGTTGGTGATGCATATTAAAATTGTGATCCTGTATAGGCACGTTTCTTATAGACACGCTCGAAAAAAGCATGTTTTTCCATACTCTGCTAACAGCAAACTAAATATCTCTGATGGAACTAACAACCGCTGGAAAGAAAAATCAATTGCGAATATTTTTAAAGATATTTGCAGTCTCTTATTGCAATAAAAAGAAATAAAGAGAAAAGTTAAAAAAAATACTATGAATAATTACAAATAATTGATGAACAGTGGGAAACAAAACAGAATGGTATGGTAGCTGCTTTGCGCTACAGAGATAAATGGGGTTATGTTTTTTCAGTAGTTCCCTAGTTTAGTAAACGCAGTAAAGAAAAAGAGATAGCGACACGGAGAATGGAAGAGACATCTCTAGGGTATACAGTTGCTAATCAACATTGAGGTTCTAGAAAGGTTAGAGCAGCCAGCATTACAGGAGAGTTGTACAGGAGTTGTAGGGAGGTGTAGGTGTAAAGGTAGAAATGCAAAGAGGGCAGACGCCCAACCTCATTGCCCTACCACCGCCACTATGGTGGCTTTGTATACTGCCAGGGCCTTCTCATACACAGTCATAGTAGCCTCCTCTAACTTACACCATCGGGCATTTTCTCCCGTCTGATAGATAATGCGGTACGTGAGGTCACGGACCATAGTTACCGCACCCTGGAGGCTGGTACTACAACTTGGTGGTGCTGGTACCCTACGATGGTATATATACTACTACCTTGCTTCGCTCTGTCTACTGTACGTACGACGTTGCTCATTTTACCTTAGTTGGCCTTATTTCTCTTTCTAGTTTGAGTGCAGTAAGGGTGGGTCTGGTGTTGAATATACTGCATCCATTACAATGCTATCCTTTTGCGTTCATTTTCACCGCCAACCAACACTATTATCCCCACTATACTGACATTAACTTTGCCCTATGATGAACTCACGTACATATCATTCATATATTAAATGTTCCAACTAACCCACACCATATTTATTTATTATTTACATAAAATATACTCAACTTGCAGAACTTTTCTTTTTTTAATTCAAAAGAAATTTACTCTTTGACAGTAATTCTTTATTTTATTTCACAAGGTTCTTCAAAATCTAAAAAAAATTGCTGCATAGAGCACGTAATTTTTAGTAACTATAACACAATTCGTTTATTACACGAAATTTTCTGTAACTAAAATATACAAAATTGCTAAATAGATTGGATGCACACTAAGGAAGTGTTCACTGTGTGGTAATAAATAGTTAACATATTCAATGCTTAGGTTATTTAGTTGATGTGGTTGGTTACGCAGAGCTGGAAAGCATCAGAGATATTTTCGGTGATAGCATGCTTCTTTTTGTGGTCATCGACCGGTTTCGGGTGTTCGCCCATCATCAGGATGTTTTTGTAAAACAGTGTGATAACATAGACTTGTCCAGAGCAAATTTAGTTAATACACTCAACTAAAGAGTCCGTATACTTGTTATTTATTGTCACTTCGATAATTATTCTCTCTGAAAAATCTGTCTCGATCGTCTATAAAAGTTGAAAATAATTTTGGCGATAAAGCAACCACATGGAGAACCCTTCGGTTCATTTTTATGGGATCTAAGAAACGATTGTTTATTTTAATAGAGACCGAAACTTTAAGTTTTCCAGATTTTTATTATTAATTTTCTGCTAATACCGAATTCATATAATTTATTCCAAAGTATCTTATGGTTAATCGTATCGAAGGCTTTCTTGAAATTGACAAATCGCAACAAAGTTAACATCTATTTTTCCGAAGATGTAGATTAATAATATAATGTAAAATAAATATATTATCTAGGCACCCTCTATCACTTCTAAAACCACTTTGCACTTCTGAGAGAGGATTACAGTATTCAGTCTTATTAATAATTCTGTTATATAAAATTTGCTCGAATAATTTCGTGATAGAATTTAAAAGTGATAAGCCTCGATAATTCTCTGGAACGGGGGGGGGGGGGTTTGTTAAAAATGACAAATATGTTTGTATTAACCCTATGAAGATGGCGTTTCCTCTTACTGTTTTACTCTATCGGATTTATATTTCATCTAAGCATATAATAATCTACAAGTTTTATTTGAAACATTTCATCGGGAAAATTCATTTAAGAAGTTTTCTGAGTGTAAAAATTCCAAGTTTGAAAAGCATTTTTCAATTAGAATTGTAGAAGAAAAAGTCGTAAGAAATTTTAACACCACTGTTTTTCTTTCGTTTTTTTCATCTCACTTTTGAGTTCATCTCACAGTTGTCATGGGATGTCTCGAAAGAAAATAGGATTCAGAAACCGACTGTAACCAGTTTTAATGTGAAGAAAACTAGGGTTTTTACTGGAGAAATGGTTAATGTGGCGAAAATAAGAGAAGGTTTATAGAGGTTTGTTGATTGTGTTTGTATGAAGGTGTGTATGTTAGTATGAGTGTTTGGGTGTGTGTGTGTTCAAGTAAAAGGCCAGAAAAGTGGTGGGATGATGGGTGGTAGTGGGGGGAAGTAGTCAGTGTCTGTTTAGTACAGAGTGAGAGAAAATTACAAAAGTTTTATAATTAATCGTGTAAAGGGAGTGATAAAGGTGGTAGGGATGAACGAGTGAAGTTAAAATAAGAAGATTGTGTGAGAGGGAGTAGCCTGGAGGGTTTAACCTTTGGATGGGCGAGGTGAGAGGTAGCTGCACAGCCGTTACCTACACTCTTGGCCATCGTAGAGAATGAGCAAGTTAAAAGATGGTCTAACAGGAGCCTTCCACAGGGGCAAGTATCTTCGTCTCTTTTGGATTAACAACCGTTTTCTTTTCTACAATCCCAAAAAGTTTTGTGCAAATGCGCACAGACACACACACACACACACACACACACACGCACTTAGTGTGAAGGTGTGGAATGATGTTCCAAGTTTGGTAAGAAAAACACCACAGAGTAAGAACAGTATGGTCTACTGTACGTCGTGTTCGTTTTAAAGAGAAGGACTCCTGCCATCCTTAGAGCTGTGCTTACTTTTCCCGGGCTGCAGCCAGAGACACGGAGGGTGTTAGAGAGAGAGAGAGAGAGGGAGACAGTGTTATAGTAATCTGGGCTGGTGGTAAAAGTGGTACTTTCTGCTGGAGTCCAGGAAAGCTTTGCGGGGAGATGTTACAGTTACCTTGCAAGTGTCACACTGGAGGTTTCGCTCATCAGTTAGTTCTGAACTCTCAGCTACCATGCCTTCTAGGTACACCTTGTCTAGTTTTGTTCACTTCAGTTTGAGTAGCGAGAAGGAAGCGGTGACACTGGGGTTGAAATAAAAGACGGTGAAGTAAGCGGGGTCCGTAGTCTTGTGTTAGAGGAGTTTTTGGTTTTACATGCAGCAGTGTTTTTACACGGATATAGTTCCGCATCTGCCTTAAGTTCTACATTACCACTGGCTGCGTCTTCTCCAATATAGAGAGCGCTGTGAGAACATCTAATCTTGATTCAACCAACTAACCGTAATCTACTTCATTTGTAACTTGCCAACAAACTGAGACAGCCCACACAAAAAACATTCTGCTACACTTTTAACTGTCTCCTATCTCTCTTTCAAGACTTTACAAGAGCTTAGCTAGTTTAAGTTGTCTCCTTTTTTTTTTTTTTTGCCTTAAACTAAGTACAAAGTCTGCAGAAAATAGCGACACTAAGCAAGACTTGTACGCTTTTATGGTAAACATTTGCTTTTTTACTTTCTCTTACTCCTAGGAACAAAATTCTCTTACAATTTTCAAAATTCAGTTTTCACCGGAAATGCGTGTTTTGAGGGCCTCTGAGTACGAAAAAATGTTTTTAGTCTGAAAGTATATATATATATAGCGGATGTGTGTGAGCGAGAGAGAGAGAGAGAGAGAAACATCTCAAAAACGAAAAATCCCACAGGAAGTTCCAACTTGGAATTGTTTAGGAAGAACACATGACACGTAGTTTTCAGGTAAAATCCATGATGAAGCGTAATGATTTTTACCGCATGTTTGTTCTTCAGTTTTTCACGATTTTCTCGAAAGTATTTCAGTTGATTTTTGACCGAAAACTTCATGTCAGATCCGACAGTGTTATCTAAAAGATATAACAAGTTTGAGCTCCCTAAGATATTTCGTTTATTTATTTTTGTTTTTTTTCTTTATTCGCACAGACATCACAAACGCATCTGCATTAGAATATTCCCTTGAATACGATTTTGTTTTTGTTTTCTTATTTTCGCTGACAACGCAGTTTCTAAAATTTACATAAACAATATTTCGCAATAAGAAAAAGTAAAAAAAAAAAAAAATTACTTTACATCCCAGACCAAGTTTGGGAAAAAAATGGCCTGAAAACATTAGCTAAATAACTTTCCTTTTATCTCTTTTGGAAAGCATTACAATACTCTAGTGGAAAAACCGTCTGTTTTTTTTCTATTTTCTATGGGCAGCTTATGTTGTCCTACCCAGCCTGCCATTAGAATAAAAATAAAGAGCTTTTCTCTTTAATCCTGTACATTCGAGCCGTTAATCCCTGGATAACTTGCAAGTTTCCCCCACTAAACAAAACTCTATCCTTTATGTAAACAGGGAATGTTTGTTTTTTTTGTTTTTTTTTATAGAGTAGCTGGGGACTTGATTTAGGTTCTACACAGTGTAGTCCAGAAATCAGTGCTAATCTTGATAATCGCTTGAAGAAGAAGAAGAAGAAAACTCTTGTACTAACTCTTGAAGACTCTAAACATGTTGTAATAAAGTCTGCTTTTAAACTATTTACACAACCAATTCTGTTCTAGAGTATGTCCAGGATAATTTGGGCAGTTTTAGTTTTGATTGCCGCGTTAGAGGAAATGCATGTTTTGTAAACACCCCTGGGTACGGAAAAAAATCTGATGTGAAACACTTACACGGCTTTCTCTTACTCCAATTAATACAAATTAATTAAAAGAATGATTCTTTAAAAACTGTCTTTAACTAAAGTTTGGGCTGGCCATAAAAAAACGGTGATAGGGTTTAGTGCTGAGTGGACATTGTGGGCGCCCTCGCTCAACCCATGTGGCATCACTTTAGTTTAAACTAACTATTTATTATACTATTTATTTATATTTGTGATAGGCACTACACTTGTTGTTTTGCTGAACGTTACCCTGGAAGACTAGGTTCGCCCTAGAGCTAGCAGTTTTCTGGCCCAGGAAGAACCATGGAACAGGTGATCGCACAAAGTTTTGGAGAAAGAAGAAAGATAAATTTATTATGCTCTTAAGACTTACGTCCCTTAAGAGCAACAAATAAAATATACATTTTACATACATATTTTCTCTGATCTGAGAAAGGCTAAAATAAAATACGTTCCCAGCAGCTATTACATTAATAATTATTACATATAGAATACAATAATCATAATAGTAATAATAATCTTTAATATGCTAATATAAAACGAACTAAAATAGCTTCTATTTACAAACTTAGAAATCCCCTTTATATTGAACAAGCAAATGATTACGTAATATTAGAAAATGTTTTCTTGGTTGTCAAATCAGTACGTCAGTCGTTCCAAAGTCTACTAGAAGAAACGGTAAAAGAGTTTTCATAGGTTACGGTCCTGTATGCTTGAATCTACAGTCTGGTGTCGTCAGTTCTTGAGGTTCATAAGTCTAATGTAGCTTTTACTGTAAACATCTCAAATAAATATTTTGGAGTCTGTATTCTTAACAACTGGTTATGAAATTGCCCAAAAAAGTATTGTCTACGGTAATCTAATATTTAAATATGAATATTAGATCTAATCTAAATCTAATAATTAATAATTTGATATTTAATATGATATTAAATAAAAATAAATAATATAATATAAGATAATATTAAATATAATCTAATATTTAATATGAAACGAATACAGGAAAAAAGTGATCTTTGTAATTTTGTATTAAGTTCCGAAGTAAGATCAGCATACATACCCAAGGTCAGCAACAACAATAATCAAAATAAGGAAATATGAGGGCACTAACAAGCTTGAGGGCAAATATGAGAGTTATAGGTAACATATTTTTATGGAGTTTTAGCTGGTATAGAGATTTATAAATACTATTACAGATATTACTAACATGATATTACTGTTCCAGGATAAAGTATTAGATATTGTCTCACCTAAACATTTTAAAATCACAACATAAGGTATAATTATAACTTTAATTTTGGAAATTAGATATCAATTAATTTCATTTATATATTTTCAAACTGCCAATTATTATTGCTTTTGATTTTGTAATATTAAATGCAATCAAATTTGATTATGTCCTCCAGCTAAGGATAGAATTTACATCAATCTTAACTTACTCAATAACAGTTTCTAATTTTGATAGTAAACAATGTAGATATATTTGCAGATCATCCGCGTAGAGCACATATTTGCAATGCTTTATTACTTTTGGCAGATCATTTAAGTATAAGCTAAATAAAAGAGGTCCCAAAACAGAGCCCTGAGGGACACCAGATTAACTGAATCCCAAGAAGATCTTTCTTCATTACTCTCATTCACTGATAGAGAGAGAGAGAAAGAGAACTCCAGTAGAAAGACAGTCTTAGTGAGTGGAAAATACACCGCAAAGCCTTTCTACTGAAGGCTGCTTACAAATGAGAGGTATATACAGAATCCTCTCCAATATTTCCTCCGAAAACACACCAATATGAAGGAAAATGATATATTAAAGAATTTCCCTTCGTCGGATATTTCAATTTCCACCATGTGGAATAATCGCAAAATACTTCATCTTAAAACAGTTGCTAAAAAAAAAAAAAAAAAAATCCACCAAATAGGCTTCATGAATGCCTAGTGATTTAAATGAATTCACCGAAAATACATTATTATGTGAATTGTTGAAAACTAATTCAGCTGTCGTTGTTTAAACATCATAATGACATTTTTCAGAAACGATGACATATCGTTTATTATCATTATCTATTACTCAATCGATTAAATATCGAACCAGTTATTTGAATAATAATAATATCAAAAGGCAAATCTAGTAATAATTACAGAATATCATTGATGCAGATAGGCTAAACAACCATGTAAGTTCAGTTAGATAGATATCAATAGATGTATAATGACTTAAGTGTATCAAGGCGTAAAATATCATTTCCAGACATTGAACATCTTGTTAGGTTTGCTGGAATTAACTAGAGTGGATTCAATAGTTTAATTTTATATTCTACAATCATTAATGGATTATTATTTTTTTTTAAATTTGTTGCCACTAGCCTGCATTTCTACTTTTTGTAAATATTTTTAATGGTTGAAATGAATTATTAGGAAAGTTAATTGATTAAAGTTTGTCGAATAAATCTACTCGGATCATTTGGCTGTAAAAAATATTCGAGCTCAGATTACATTTGGGGGGGAAATGTTCTTATTTCAAAATATATCATCAATATTGTGCAAATTATAGCGGCTAAGGAGAAAAAAACCGGTTTGAAACACTCACACGACTTTTCCTCCTCTTCTTAATATAGTTGTATTATAAAATTACAAATTCTTGTTTATATTTGAAACTTCACTCATTTGTACTAACATAAATATACAGTTGGTGGAGGGGAGTGACACGTAGCAACCTACCCAAAGTAGGCTGGTAGAGTACAATTACATTGTAGAAAGGCCAATAAAAATGATCAATTATATTTAAATTGAAAAAACAATTTGTTAAGAAAGATATTACAAATACAAAGTGATAGGTTTATAACTGTGCAATTAGTGTTCCAAGTTTATAGGAAATCGTTATAGCCGTTTGTTACCAAAAAACTCAACAATCGATTTTGTACAATTGCACTTCCGGCTACCCGATTTTCTAAAAATATGGAATTCTAGCAATGTTTCTAATGTAATATTAATAATTATACAAGAGGCAGAACCAGACACTGTATGATGTGATACTGTAGAGGAAAGATTAACGCTATTGTTCCCTCCAGAACCCCCCCCCCAAATCAATTTTTCCAAGAAAATGTTTCAAATAAAAGTGATAGGTATTCATGTGAGCATGTATGCATGTGAGTTTGGGTCTTTTCTGTTTGACGACCGCACGGCTATAATCATATTATATGGAAAACATGTTTTTCTAGTTAATTGCTAAGATAAATAATGATTCTGACTTGTGAAAAAATAATTACAACGTTTAATATCACCAAAAAGAATTGCATTATGTTAGCAGTACTATTAAAACAAATTTAATTACTGTTCTGGAGGCCAAAAGTTTATTATATCATTCATTATTTGTTCATATAAATCACCATCCTTGGAATCTATTGCGCTACAAAAACTCACACAGATAGGAGTCGAGCATGTTTGTGCTGGTGCCGCGTTGTTTTTGGTTTATTCGTTTAGCGGACGCCCACATTGACTCAACTCGTTGGGTCGTGTGCTCCTTTAATGGGATCAACGAAAATTTTCTGAGTGGTTTACCATGTAATTTGTGAAATATCGCACACGACCTCCACATATCAGACATTATAGTTGTGCCTGGATTGATACCCCCTTTAATAACGCTCAGTATCATTTCCGAAGACCGGTTAGAAGCACTGTTCCTTTAGAAACACTGTTTGTCTTCCTAACAAATCCTCCAAAAAACCCATTGTGGAAGATACATCCTTCCAGTATTATTTTTCCGCTTAGAGAAGCATGATTCTTCAATTTCGACTGTTTTGTTTATACCGCCAACTTTTATCGGGTTTCTTATCAGAGAATCAGCGCAAACTTCTCGTAAGTAGTTCTTCCAGTCTGTTATTGAATTCATCTTCACAAAACTTAGTTGTAGTATACTGTTTGGCCGTAGAGTATATAAAATATATAATAGTGTTAAACGGCAACCTACTACCTTCTAACCACGTGCCTTTTCTAACTCCAATCGTCACACGACAATTTTTTTTTTGTCGCATCTCCATCTGCCGTGGGATTCAGTAATATTAAGAGACATTTCATGCCCATTTACACAATAACGCGTATTATGTAGTATGGCTTTAAGTGTACATAATTAACTAATTTTTCTTTACTGCCAATATCACGGATCAATGTAATAAGAGACATGTTCAGCGAACTACAGGACTGATGAACCAGCACAGACTAGTCGCCTCTTCCTATTTTACTTCTCTTATCACTCTCGCAGAACAAGATAAGACTTGCAGTTAGATAAATCGCACAGTCACTCTTTTAGACGTATTTAATAAAAAGTGAATAGAAATTGATTATTGGAACACATTAGGTTTCCATATAAAATGGTTATAGCCGTGCGGTCGGCAAACAGAAAAGACCCAGAAGTTTAAAGAAAAATCATTGGAACTATTTTCGAGGAAATCGCGAAAAACTTAAGAAAAAAACATTTTCACTAAAGTTGCAGTTCCGGTTGATGGATTTTGTGAAATGTAGTAAATGTAGCCTAAAGAAAATGGTCTAGATATCGTCTAAAAACGGAAAATTCGCAGCAACTTTCTTATTCATGATGTTTTTCCAATGGAGTGGACATTAATGTTTAGGGACAAAACCGATTCAACCCGATAAATCACTTTACTTACTTATTCTTGGGGTATTATTATTATTCACAAAAGGGGAGGGCAAACCCCACGCTATCCAAAGCCTCCCAGGGTCCATATAGCTACCCCTAAAGAATAACAACCCGGGACTAGAACGAAAATCCAGGCCAGGTTTAAACCATCTAAGTTTCACCACAGACCGAACAAATCGGACCAAAACCTTAAAAGGACACAGCTTAAGATCCTCTACCGATATCCTATTCCGGCCGAAGGTCCTAAACCTAATCTCCTCAAACCCAAACAATTCGTCATCAGATGCATGGGTGTTTCCTCCTCAGTCTCACAAGCTCTACAAAAGGGGTCAGGCACGAGTCCCATTATATAGAGATGTCTCCTTAAACCACAATGCCCAGTGAGGAATCCAACCAGATGTCTGAGGGAGGTCCGTGAAAGACATCGGACCCCGCTACTCAAAGCTCCGTCCGGGCCCCCAATGAGCATTTTAGACTGCCGACAACCCACTGCACTCATCCATAAGGATGAGTGCTGTGAGGTCATCCACGTCTGAAAGCCCGACAAACATGTGCCAGAAGACACACCAAGAGCAGGCTCTGGACCAATGAAAGGGAAAGAGGCACCTAATTTGGCAAACCTATCCACCTCCTCATTCCCAAAAATTCCCATATGACCTGGAACCCAGACCAGAAGCACATCCTTAATGAAGAAAGATCTTCCAGTCTTTTAGAACATTCCAACACCAATCTGGAAGTGAAGACACATGAATTAAGCGCCTTCAACGCAGCCTGGCTGTCCAAGCAGATACAAACACCTTTTAAATTAGTGTTACGCACCCTCTCATCCAAAATACAGCAAAGAATTGCATAAACCTCAGCCTGGAAAACGGTGGCCCACTCACCAAGAGGCGCTACCAAATGATCTCCCGTCTCAAAATAGACGGCAGCCCCAGACCTACCATCCATCCTGGAACCGTCCGTGTAGCATCGGAGATAATTCTCAGGAATCACACCAGACGGACCCAGGGTTAACCAATCTTCCCTAGAAGGCAACCTAACCCTGTAGGAAAGACCAAAGACAAAAGTCTTCAAATTCCTATCAGAAGGGAAACCTGTTATGGGAATCCTTAAAAGCATCTCACGATAAATGGTAGAATGACCATATCACTTACCCTGCCAAAAACCTGCCTGTTTAATTCTATAACAGGCATTCTTGGGGTATAATTGTCCAGGAAGGGCCCGGGCCTTCGCCATCGCAGCTCATCCGCTTATCTCTCTCTCTTAAAAAAAAAAATAAACGATAATCAAAATCTCCATGTAACAATAAAATGGAAAAAAGACGGATATGATATTGATATGTAAAAAGGATGGCTTTGAGAAAATTGCCCAAGCAAGTGCTGAAATGTGGGGTGGAAGGCGAGAGATTAGAAGAACATCTAGAAGAATGCGGGTAGATGATGCCAACGAGAGCTTAACGGGTCTTGGATTATGGAATTAGCAAACCCATAATATAAATGAATAGAGGAATATAGTTGAAAAACTTTAAAATCACAGTCGGGACAAATGGAAAATCCAAAAAAATTGAAAATGTTAATCTAACACCAGCAGCCATAGAAAGCAAACACCTTAAAATTCAATGGCGAGATTGGTAATTCAGATGACTGTATGTTTTTTATGACTTCATACTTTAAAATAGTGTTGTTTTTTTTTTTTTTAATTACACCACAATCTTCATTACATTAAAAAAAAAAAACAAATCTGGTGTGAAACACTCACACAAGCCTCTTACTGCAGTTTACAAAATTCTAATTGATAAGTTTTATAGTTAATATATCAAATTTAATGAAACTCGTCGTATTTATGGAGAAAATTGCTGTTATTAAAAGCGCACTTCCGGTCTACTAATTTTTTTTAAACTCTGAATTTTGGCCATCTATTTATTTCTAATTAAGTTTGTTTGGATGATAGAATTGTATAATCAACTATGACAGCACTTTAGAGGAAAACATAATCCCACCCCACCCCTGAAACGCCCGCTTTAATTACTTTACCAGAAGAAATGTTTCAAATAAAGTTGTAGCTCTTTATATGTGTACTTCACATCAATAGTTAAAAGTAAATCTTTGGGGCCGTATTAAAGGAAATAGCAAAAAACTGAAAAAACTTCACAGTAAAAACACTTACGGTTATCCGATTTCTTCAAACTCGGACTTTCAACGACATATTTGATTCTAAATATTTACTATTATTCAAAGGAAGGGATTAGGTCAGTGGTAGCGCGCTGAACAAGCAACGCGGAGGTCCCCGGTTCGATCCAGTATGCTACCCTTAGATTTTTTCTTCCTAGGAGCCTCTACAACTCACTGTTCGATGATGGGCAGTGTTGTCTGTAGCTAGAGAATGGTGCTTGGAAGCCGGCTGTGCATTGGAGAAGGCTCCGGATGGTACAATAGATCTTTCAGGTCACCGTACAATAATCCCCTACAACAATCTAAATCTACTATTATCCAGATGATTGTAGTAAACTCAAATAGCACTTTAGAGGAAAACCTCATCATACCCTTCCCCAAAAAGTGTCGTTAAATGAATTTTCCCGGAGAAATGTTACAAATAAAAGTTTAGCTGTTTGTATGTGTAGTTGATATGCTAAGTTTTATTGAAAATCGTTGGAGCTGTTTTTGAAAACTTCACAGAAAACTGAAAAAAAACCATATGGTAAATTGGCACTTTTGGTTGCACGATTTTTACGAAAAGCTTATTTTCAGGTCTCCTGGCGGACCTGAAACCTGAAAACCTGAATTTCCGGTGAAAACTAATTTTCGAAACTCTGGCAAGATCGCAATACTTCCTCGCACAATTATTGTTAATAAGGTAAAGTAAAAAAAGTCAGGTATTAACGTCATTGCATAATTTGACAGCAAATTTTTCCTCTACTAAAACTCGGGAAACTCCGGTACTTATGTGACCAAAGCCATAGTAATCCTGATTTATTCAACCTTCTGTTTTTCCTAATTCTTGTCTCAATCGAAATTCTTGACTTATTAAATGCAATTAAATTTTATAATTAGTTGCTTAATGAATCGGCAATAAAAAACAAAAAGCAAAAAAAATATTCCAAGCAACTAAATGAGTGCAGAGAGGGAAAAAAAGACCGGCTAAAGAACTAACTATCATGGTGGGAAATAAGTAGATGTAAAAGTATGCAAATTAGATTGAAATCTGTGAAGCGATAAGACTATCTTAGAAGACTAACAGTTAGCTAACTACTTCCCGTTGAGACATTACAAACAGAGGCCAGCGGAATCAGAGAGAGAGAGAGAGACAGTCACACAGACAGATACTCTAGAGAATCTTCTTCTTCATCTACAGCTTTCTCCTCTAATGTTTTACTATTCACTGCCTTCAACATCACTCTCCCACTATCCCACCAACGCCAACACTGGTAACCCTTTATAATCCTGGGATCGTGAGTTCGCACAAGGATATAAGGTTTATAACGACTTGTAACCATCCTCTAAATATACTTGTCTACTACCGGTGGACTAGGACACTATTAACTAAATAGCTAATACCTCACTGTTTCTTGTGAATAATTCACAAATTTTAAATCGATAAAATGAAAGTTTCGCATTTGTGTGGCGCATTTGCGTTCAAAAAGATTGAACTTTTTGAATGGCGTTCAGCAGAAAAATTGGTTTATGTTTTAACATCGGCTCACAGCATATTGCTATATTGGAGAACCAATTTAGAGTGAGCAGCGGGCAACTAATTGCTATCAGCTTTCAACTAATTGCTAATTAATATCAACTCTATTGAAACTTGAAGTTATTCAGCAAAAAAAAAGAAAAAAAAAATCTGTTATGAAATACTTTAACAATTTTCTCTTACTCCAACTAGATAATACAATTTAATTAACAAACTTTCTTTAAAATTGAAATGTTTAGAAACAGGCTGACCGTAAATAAAAGGAATTAGAGATAATACATATATACACATTGTGGACGGCTTCTGTCTCAAGAAACACCATGACCTAGCGTCAGTTTAAATTTAAACATTGGGAGGGGTGAAATTGCTTACGTCCAAAATTATTTTCACGTGCACCCTGGATATCCAACCAAACGAACAATATCAATCGGCAGCGCCGCCAAAGTTCTTTTATACTAGGCCACTCGACGCAGTATGACTAAATAGCGTAGGAAAAAAAAATTAAACCTAACTGAGAGGCCCCCCGAAAACCTTCTAAAATAATTATTTTTGGAAAAATATTACAATTAAAAGTGCTTCATTATTAACTGTTCAGCGAGGATTCAAGGTTTAAAGAAAATCGTTAGAGCCGTTTTAGAGAAAACTTGAGAAAACTCAAAAACCTATTCAGTAAAGTCGCACGTCCCGATAACTGTTTTTTTTTAAATTTGGAATTCCATTAAAGCTTGTAATATAATATATTAATATTACATTGTTGGTAAAACCATACATTTAACTAATGCGATACTTTAGAGGAAATTATAACATTACTATTCCAAAAAATCCCCCAAAAATCAATTTTCCCAAGATAATGATTCAAATAAAACTTCATCATCCTCACAATTCTAGACCTCATCTACTACGTAGCTAAGACTCCCTTTCTATACAACTTTTTACATCCTTCACTATCCTCCACCAGTTTTTTTCCATACCTAATATGAAATTCCTCAATTTGTGCAAGCTTCCTTCCCACCTATCCTCCCATCTTGTCCACGTCTGTCTCTCCATGTTTGTTCATCAACCCGAGTCTCGTGTACCATCCTAGCCGTCCTGTCGGAACTCATACAGCGTAATCTATTCTCGAAAACGGGTGAGAAGTGGTTTTTCTTTTCTCCCTCAACCTTATACAGCCAGTACACTATCACAAGTGTTGATACAACCAATAAATGTTGCAATAAGTTTCCCACCTTCTCATATTTTGAGGTTTTGCAATCCTCAGCTGTAATTTCGTCATTTTTATTCTATTATTTATTTCGTTATTATTTTATTCGTATTTGCTTTGAATACTGTTACTAGTTTTGATTTATTTTACTTTTATCATTTTTATTTATAGAGAGCTCCGGAAGATGGCAAATAATGTTTGCCGAAACGTCGGTTTTGATTAAAAAAAAAAAAAGACAGAAAAAAAAGCTTAAAAATGTTTTGGTTACCCTGGAATCTGCCTGGTTGACAGCCGACAATTACATGTATATAATGTATCAGATCGTAACTAATTATAATTAACAATTTCTTGTTCACAATTCAGCAATCGAAACATAGTTCTTTGTAACAGTTTATTTATTTCATTTGATTAAATAAAATATGTCAAAAATATTTTTTTAAATTTTATTTCTACCGTAGATACAAAAAAAAAATCAAATATTTCCTAATATACAGTAGTCATTAAATTATGATATTAATTATTAATAATTAATTATTTTCATAATAAAATAATGGAAAGATTTTATTTGTGTAGTGGAAGAACAAAATCGAAAAATAATAGTTTAAAGTTTCTGAATATTTTATAGTATCCAAAATTGTATTTTTGTTAATATTTTATAATTATTTTAGTGCTGTGAATTTACCTTCAAAAAGTGTGTATTTTAGAACCAGGTATATTAAATCTGGTCATTGCTATTAAGAAAACAAAGACACTAAATTCCGTTAGGGCAACTCTTTTGTATAAGTGAATTCCCCCGCGAGAGAGAGAGCAATTCCAAAGAAGAGAGCCATCAGCTTTAAAAGAGCAAAGAATAGAGACAGTCTAAACTCAACCTTCAAACAGGACACTTCAGGAATTGCTCTCTAAATATCTGTGCCAGTTATAAATTAAATAAGTTTATAAACCAAATAAGTTGTTATTATTTTAACAGAATATATTTATTTATAAAACAGTAGTGTGTTCTTAATTACTCTTAATTCTTATAATCTATCTCAAACAAACACACAAGCCCTTTTCGCTAAAACGCTCACGACACAACCAACTACTACAAACATCATTACATTACATTTGTTTTAAGATTTTTTTCGAAATAAAACATTGGAAATTTAGAAAATTTTAAACAATATTTTTTTTGGTGGGCCAAATTAAAACAAAAAACAAAATTTTCAAGTTTCAGATTATTTCATTGGATTATTTTTATTATATTTATTATGATCATATGTGACAAAAAATCAAGGAGTTCAATCATTTTTTATATATTTATAGATATAATTTAATCCCAATTTTATCAAAATAAAATATATTTTATCTTGCAATTTTCTCTTTTGATCTCACATGAAAAGCTTTATATAATAAATAACATTTTATTAGATCAAAGTTCAGTTTGGCCAAATTTTCACCGTATTTATATTTGGATGGAAATAGTGTAAATTGTGAACACAGTGAAGTTTAGAAATAATATTAATAGACTGAAAAACTCATATTATTACGTTTAAAAGGTGGTATATATTTTCTACTTTTATCCAACAAATCGTTATTTCTCCACACAAAATTTATTACTCTATTTATGGTTGAAAATTTGATTAGCGATTTGTATGGCTTAACGAATATATTTTCCAAAACTTTTGCGTCATATTCTCCACAATAATTATCCTGATTATTGTGGTTCGAAATTTTTTTTTTTTCTCATATTGCGGTATACGTTAAATAATAATTATTATATTGATATAGTATCAGTATATTTACAATATATCAACTTCTAAGAGCGCCCCGCACAAAACAATGCATAAGGACCCGCGCCTCCTAGACCCAGCCCTGCTGGGTGATATATAAGTACATTTTAAATTTATGCAGATTTTCCTCTATTCTATTTTCATGTGCCAATTGTTTTTTAATATTTATGATTAAATTTAAAATGGAATTTAGTCATGAATTCGGAAAATTCATCGCTATTGTTTGTTTTGTCAGTTAATATGTTCGTACATGTATTTTATACTGGCGTACATAAACAAAAGAATAAAAAATATTTCAATGTAGAATTACATTTTTGCTTCTAAATATATGTATGTATATACATTTGTATACAAAAAGGTGATAAGTATTTGAGAGAGCAGAGAAGATAGAGGCAGAATGAGGGTGATAGTGAGTTATAGGGGAAGCAATGGAATGTTGACCATACTGATAGTGGTACAAGTGTCGCTATCTGACAGCTGGTGGGGGGAAGGCTGTGCGCTTTGCTGTGGACCATCACAGTCGGACAGTAGTGATAGTGAGGTCCTCGTATCACAATGGTATGTATATATATGTACAAACACTACTAGAAGAGAGACAGCAACGGGCAATACCGTTGTCTATTGCATAATGTCACATTGCAGCACCACATAGATTCCAACCAAAACTGTGTACCAAGTGGAGGCAGCAGGGATGGACACCAACACCACCACATGGGTATTCTATGCAACCAAACAACACAACCATAACCTTTCCACCCTTGGGCGGAGGGAAACAAGAGGGGGATCATTGTTGTGACGCAAATTACAAATTTATGCTCAACGTTGAACCCTATATAGCATGCGTTATTCCCCACTATTCACATATAAACACACAAACACAACCACATAAACTAATCATACATACATAAATACATAACATACATATACATAGCCATATCTACCTATACAGTTGAACCTATCTATATCTATAGGACCGCTACTTAGTAATTATGTATTCCATTGCATGTATTAATTCCTAAATCGAGCGTGTATTCCAGAGTAATATAAACTCTCTAATAGTTTACTATAATTAATTACTAATGAATAAATAGATGGCAACCTTTTATTACTTACTGTTGTCACATTTTTCAAATTGTATTTCCACAGGAAATGCCACTTTAAACAATCTCTGAGCGAAAGAAAGTTTTTTTTATAGTGTTGCGCATACGCAGTACAACTGAAATTGGAATGTCGCAAATAAATATTTTATTCAGATCACATCCATGAGATCCGATAATAAATTTATAATGAAAATTTGTTTAAACCCTTTTACCACACAACTATGAATTGATTTCCAAAATATATCAGAAAATTAATTTGTTCAAGTGTTCTGAATCGGTGGGGGGAGGGGGGTTGCAAACTTTCTTCTAAATACACGTCCGAGGTGCGTCTGGTTCTACCACCTAATAAGTTTAGGTACATTAAATATTGCATTAATGGTCCTTAAAGTTTGGGGGGGAGGGGGAGGAATTGGTTAA
Source organism: Triatoma infestans (assembly GCA_011037195.1). Lineage (NCBI taxonomy): Eukaryota > Metazoa > Arthropoda > Insecta > Hemiptera > Reduviidae > Triatoma > Triatoma infestans. The sequence continues at coordinate 54,689 of JAAEAF010006839.1, forward strand.
CCGAATGTTCGCTTTTATAGAAAATAAGTTTTTGAGGACTGACGAATTGACATAGCTTTACTCACTAACACACACATGTTACAAGCAGGTCACACTTTTACATTACTGATTACAAAACTTACACAGCTGATCACCCCGATGATACAGCCCACGGTGGCGGGCAATCTTGATTTGCAATACCTTACACCATAGTCTTCCTTCAACTTCTACTGACTACCTCCAATTCTCTACAGTTTCCTTAACTGCCCATCCCTATAACAACCTGGATGTTACACTGTGTACAGCTTCGGCTGTTGACAGGGTACATGGTTGGAAGGTGACTGACTGGGTGACTGGTGATCACAGGGCTATACTTTTCGAAGTTGCCTGGGACACCAGGCCATGTCTCGCCTATGAGGGTCTCGAAAGATACTCAGTCAAACATGCTGACTGGGAAAGATACAAGACTCTCCTACAGCGCAGTATTGCTCCCATATATGTCCAAGAGGATACCATTGCTGGTGTTGATAAAGCGGTCACAGAGCTGACTGAGGTAATAGCGGGCGTAAGTGGGGAGGCTTAAAGAAAATACCCACTAGTCGTATGCGCCGTGTTCCTTGGTGGACACGGGAGCTGACAACAGCTAAAAAAGGAGTTGCCAGGAAGCGAAGACGGTACCAGCGGGAACGGAATGAGGAATCCCGTCAAAAATATTTAGATGAGTATCGTGGTGCTCGAAGCCAGTATAAAAAGATGGTGTTGCAGGCCAAGACCTCAAGTTGGCAGGAGTTCGTGAGGTCAGAAGGCAATAGAGATCCTTGGGGTATTGTATACAAGGTGCAGTCTAATAAGTTGAAGCCAAACCTGATATTAGCCAGTCTAAACATAGATGGAATATCGGGTGTTGGGTCCTGGAAAGAATCGACGCAGCACTTATTGAAAGTACTCCTCCCGGAGGATAGCCCTCTGGATGATACTCAGTTGCAAAGAAGTCGGCGCGAGGCAGCTTATGAGTCACCAGCTCTGGATTGCTCCGTGGCCGAGTTTGATATATACGATATAAAATTTGTTATTGGCGAAATTAAGAACAAGAAGGCACCCGGCATAGACATGATTAATGGAGAAATTGTCCGGAAAAATGAGGACGTTTTAAGCCAGTATCTGCTAGACCTGTTCAATGGATGCCTGAAACTGGGATATTTTCCCAGTCAATGGAAAACAGGGCTTGTCAAAGTGTTATATAAAGGTGGTAACAAGCCCATCGGAGACGCAAAGTCGTATCGATTGATACAACTCCTGCCCGTTTTTGGGAAACTGCTGGAGAAACTGATTGTAATGAGATTGAAAAGTTTTATCAGTTTCAGTCCCAACCAGTATGGGTTTGTATCGGGAAGATCGACGACAGATGCGATCTCAAAAATCCTGAATTTGGTCCGTGGCAGTGGGCACAAATACGTCCTCACAGTATTCCTGGACATAGCAGGTGCCTTCGATAATGTCTGGTGGCCGACTGTACTAGAGTCACTTAGAAGGAGAGATTGTCCACCAAATCTTCTTAAACTGATACAAAGCTACCTCACTCATAGAGTGGCGGTGCTTGTGACTCAAGCCGGCGAAATATCCAGGCCAATAACTAAAGGTTGTCCGCAGGGCTCGGTGGTGGGTCCGTTCCTGTGGAACTTGGTCATGGACGGATTGTTAGAGCATATAGAAATGATGGATTATTGTGATTCAGTTGCATACGCTGACGACCTTGCAGTAGTCGTTCATGGTGATTCTCGTCGGGAGTTAGAAGAGCGTGCGAGCGCTGTTGTAACCCGAATTAAGAATTGGTGTCAAGGGGAGAAGCTTCAGATTTCGTTCGAGAAGTCTAAAGTGATGCTAATGAAAGGCAAACTTCATCCCAGTCGTCCTCCCTGGATAAGGGTGGACGATCACAGAATAGTCCATGTGACCCAGTTTGAGTACCTGGGCGTGCTGCTGGATTGGAAGCTTTCTTTTAAGCCCCATATCTAGTGGGTGGCCTCCAGATGTCTCAACTTGTACCAGGGAATAAAAAGAGTAGCCCGTGGTGAGTGGGGGCTGAAGACTGGCGTGGCCCTAACCATTTATAGGGGCGTAATAGAGAATGTCGCAGCGTACGCAGCTGCCTGTTGGGCCGACAAGCTTGACATGCGGTCGTACAGCGGCACTCTATTGCGAATGCAAAGAGCAATTTTATGCTCTGTAACAAGGGCCTATGCGACATCATCCACGGCTTCCTTACCGGTGGTCGCTGGTATGTTGCCGCTTGATCTCCTCGTTGAGATGAGAGCCCTTACCCATAAGTTTAAAAAAGGGGTCAAGATTGTCCTCGATGGTGAGGAGCTGTCCAGTCAGATGCCCACTACTCTTGCAAGAAATAAGATCCGAGAGTACGAGATTGGGAAGTGGCAAAGACGCTGGGATGAGGCAGATACAGGAAGAATTACATATGAGTTCTTCCCAAATGTGCATCACAGACTATCGATGCGGTGGCTGGAGCTATCCCAAACCGTAACGCAATATTTCACGGGCCACGGGGAGTTCAATTCTAAGCTCAATGAGTTGGGTTTGAAAGAATCCCCGAATTGCGAATGCGGTGAACGGGATACAGTGCATCACGTTCTCTTCCGATGTTCTCTCCTCGACGAGGCAAGAATCCATATGGAATTCAAGCTGAAAAGGAGAGGAGAGAATTGGCCGGGAGAATGTAAAGAGTTGGTGAAAAGTGCTGAAAATTTTAAAGACTTCGCTCTGTTTGCTCGAGAAAGTAGCGGTAATGCGCCGGACTAGACGGATATGTAGAGGTCCGCCTCCACGTGGCAGGGATGGAAACTTGCCTACATAGTAGGCAAGGCTAAGTGACCATAGGCACCGGTTTTGGCGCTATGCGCTAGGTACGGTGGCCAGGAGTGTGCTGAATTTTTGCCCATCCCTATAATTTTAGTCTAGCAGCCCTCCCTGTATACTGCCCTCCCAACAAATCTATAACCCATGATTAATTTATATCCTTTTTTAATACCCTCGGTCCTAGGTTCCTCTCTGGTGTAGGAACGCAAAACATCAACAATGGCGGGGTCAAACGACAAATCCACGTGGTCAGACACTCTTAAACGTTATCCTCTCCAGCAACGTTTATTCCAGCAATATTACACCAGCATCTCACCTGATCAACCAACCTATTGGCCTGCATCCCTATCCAAACTTCCAGATATTCTCCATTTCTTCGTTACCTCCCATATTACCCGTTATTTCCAAATCTTCACACTAACCGAACTCTCCTCAGACCACAGTCCCGTCCTAATTACTCTTGATACGAATCCCTTTCTCAGCACTCCTAAACCATCTCCCATTTGCGGCTAAGTCAACTAGAAAGTTATATAGTATATTTTACTGCGCTCATGCGGTCAAACTCTGAACTCGAGTGTGTTATAAGTCCTGCTTCTCTCACTTGTCACTCCTTGCCTCCAAAATTCCCTATCCAGTCAATCTCCCTTGTCTCAGCCTCTTACCAGCCATCATCTTCTCAATCTCTTCCTCTCATCTTTTTGTCGGTCTATCCTTCTCCTATTTCTCCAGAGAATTCACTTCCTCACTTTCTCTGGCCACCTAACGGAGTTTTTTTTTTTTTTGAGACATTACAAGAAATAGTAAATTATTGATTGCGTAGCCTTGCTTTTATGAAAATTCTGAACAAATTAGTAATTATAATCCATAATTAAATTATTTTTTTTCAACTTCTAAAATATGAACATTTTTAGACGTGTACAATGTTTTCTCTATTGCTTCTTTTATTTCAATTTTATTGTAATTGTATTGTTAATTTAATTAAAAAACTTTTTTTATAAAACAAATAAATCCTTTATGAAATTAATTAATTATAAACTTTTATCTAAATAAAAATCACTTTAACTTTCTTTCCATTGAAATTATACTCTTTGGTCTAATGAAATTCAAACTCTCTATTGATTAGGATGTCGAATTTTCTAAAAAAAAAAAATTAATACATAAATATGTAAGAAGCTTAAATAAATTATTAATAAATATCATGATGATGATGTAAACCTGTTCGGTGACGGACAGTATTGTCTGTAACGAGAGAACGTTGTCCGGTGGCCGACAGTGTACACACGGGCTTCGGACGCCAATGAGATAAATATTGACACGCCTTTAATTAAAAATATGATGACGATTATTGTGTTCTTTAATTTTTTATGGACAAATGCAAGAATTTATTAATTTGAAATTTGACACTAGATTGTTTCGCATCACATTTTTAAAATGAAATATTGCGATCATGTTTCAAAAATTTTCGAAATAAACGGAGATTTGGAATTTCTTTCGAGTATGATAAAATATTTTTAAGCGAATGGTTAAAGCGTGAATTATGTGTGAATAAAATAACTCAATTGCAGGAAGCTCCAAATTGATAGTCAATTAGATCGTATTTTACCACTACTATTAAATTGGATATGAATATTGCGATCAATATTATTGGCGCTCACTTCTGGGCTACAATGATGTTTAGAATACAATATCAGTTCTATTATTACCTGCCAAGGTAGGTACCTGTCCTCAGCGCCCGCCTAGTGGTTACGTCGCCCCGGTCGAGAAGACAAATTGCCGCCCCTTAAGAATATGTATATACATACCTATATATATTTCAAGCAAGTCTATGCATGTTCAAACACAAGCTGAAACAGCGTTCTGCTCGCGTGGTAATGCTCTTCCGTTCAGAGAACTATATATGCATGTTCAAACAAGTTCAAGCATCGCCCTTTACAAATTCTGCGCTAATTTTTCAATAATGGTGTAAACATTTTTAGCTTTTAGATGTAAACAATGTGTGAATATCACACATATGCTACGCGCTGTAAATTTTTAGCAAACGAAAAAATCGATCAGAGACATTTTCCATGATAGCCATTTTGTATCATCGACTGGTTTCGGGCGTTCACCCAGCTTTAGCTTGCGTATGTGATTCTGTATGTTTATGGAGTGTGTAAACTGAATTTGCTCTGTGCAAGCCTGATTTATCACACTGTTTGACAAACGCATCCTCAAGATGGGCGAACGCCCAAAACCAGTCGATGACCACAAAAAAAAAAAGCAGGCAATCACGGAAAATGTCTGTGATGCTTTCCAGCTCTGCGGAACCAACTACAACAACCAAAAATTCATATGTGAAATTTTCTATTAATTGAAAATTTAACACATCAATATTTTTCTCACACTTACAGCCAAAATGGTGCCCCTAAATTTAGGTGCCCCGGCCAAATGTCCGGGTCGCCCGTCCCTAGAGCGAGCGCTGCTGCCCTTCCTCCATCTCTGTATATATGTTAAGGACAAATGAGTGAAATTTGTAGTTTTTCTTTTGGTATATATTATTGTATTAAATGCTGGTTATGAATAATTGTATTTAATATATGGTTGTATTTATACTAGATTTTTATTAGGCCAGAGTGGCCTCTGTACAGCAGCTATGAATCTATTTTCATATAGGCCACTAAATTAGCTGTCAATAAATAAATATCACAAACCAAAGGCCTACACTCCATAGTCTAACACAATATCACATATATATGATATCATATATATATATATATATGTGTGTGTGTGTGTATGTGTGTGTAAGTTAAGTTAATTACATTAAAAGATATTTAATAACATTAAAAGATAATTGACAAAGAGACAATAACTAGAGTTTTAAACAAAACAATAACAATGTTAATGTTTATCACAACTTTGATTGTTAATAATAACAATAGGTCATTTAAGGGTAGGAGAAGGCCCATGTGGGCTGGACAAAGTTTTCGAACAATATTGTTGTAATATTATTATATTATTATAACAATAGTGTATGTGTTGAATATAATAGACCATTTATATTAATACTAAACCGGAGAGATAGGACCAAACATGGTGGAGAAGGTTTTATTGTAATCATGGATTTTCTAAACTAGAATTTTCCGCTTAATGTTTTGGCAAAAGTTGTGCCATACTAAACTAAAATAGGTTATAGTTGTTGATGTTGTGGTTGTTGTTGTTTGTTATTGTTAAGTAATAAAAGTTTTGAGGGGAAAAGAGAGAAAGAGCTGTGTGAGAAAGCAATAATATTGACAATGAACCTTGATCTTTGCTTATAGAGACAAAATTTTGGATGTGTAATGTTTATACATATATATGTCCATACAACCACACACATATATACATATATATAATAAATGTGTTAATGATGGAATCATCAGCGCACTCTACAATAAGAGTGGGTGAGTTGTTTAGTTGAATGGATTTACGCTTTTTGGAAATATGGACCAGAAGAATGGGACAACACAATTGTTACCATGTTTTAAACATAGTACTTGTTTTAGTTTTAGTAATCATTTGAATCTCCTACCCTCTTTCCCCGCCGCCGCCACACACTCTCCTGAATTCACACACTGTGAATATGTGATATTATTAACAATAGTGTACAACTCGTATATGTATACATACATATTATACATAGAGATAAACGCAGAGCATATTGGAAGCGGGTAGTGGGAGGGATATGTACTACACCAAGTGTTCATAATGGTGTACTTCTTTGGTAAAATGGGGAACAATATGTACCCTTTGCCACCATCCCCACAGCGCCTCCACAGCACGGGTTAGTACAATGGAAATAGCGAGTATACGATTGTACGTAGTTTCAACAACACATTTTAACACGAAATACAAAAGATATTTTACATGCACATACAAACTACATTATAATATTGTTTTAGTCAATAAACAGTAATCTACACTATAAAACATGGATTTAATCAACATTATTGTTCTTCCGATCTCTTTATTAGCAGTAATAATAATAATAATAATAATAAAAATAATAAAAATTAAATAATATAGATATCTTGTGCTTAATGTAGTATTCCTAATATTTACCGGTGGCTAAAGATTCGTATCACATGTGACATCCGGGCATCTCGTTATGTTGGTGAAAGAATGCTGAGAGTTGCCCTGGATTTTGAGAAAGGAAGGGAGGGTGTCAAGCCACTACAACCACAAAGTGAAAGAGCAGGCCAAATGGGCAAACGCCGTATCCTTCTAGACGCAGTGATTACCAAAGTGGGCGTTAGGTGTCATTACCATGATGAGCGCTGGAGCTATTTAGGGGAAACGGTAGTACACTAGATGAAATTTGGAAGGGGTTTGAATAAAACCAGAGGAGTGCTAATAATAAAAAAATAATAATAATATAAAAATAATAAATAATGATAAAAAAGAGAAGATAAGATAATTTGAAAAACTGTTCGCATGTTTCAGCTGTTGTGTATTTATCATACACATTTATTAGACATAGCGGGGGTTGTAGTTAATTTAATTAACTAATAAACACAAAAAATGCGAATTGTAACAGATCAATGGTCAAGTATTTTTGGTGAAATCTCAAATTCGAACATTTCACACGAGCGCAATACTCAATCTTACAGCAATAAGAGGAAGTAACAAACTTCTAGATAGTAATGGCTGACAATATGTTATTTTTAAGGAAGGAAAACAACAGTTCTAATTTTCCATTTATAATTCGTAGTAGTGTTTGTAATGTGATAACAAGAAGGAGTGATAACAGAAATATATAATTTTTAATTATAAAAATTATAACTAGTGGTGCCAGCCAGACGCTATTATTCAATACAATATCTGTGGTGAGTGCACGGTCAAAGGGACCGCCCGCCAAAGACACACTGCTTTCACAAGGGTCAACAAATCACTCAAAAGACCGACCACCCTTTCATAACCTTTGATAACCACCATCACCTGTCGCCACACCTGTTGACCGACCAATTCAAAACTTAGGGTCAACACACGCGATAAACAAACACTCAAGACCGACCACCTGGCTACAGTCCTTTGATAACCGCCAACTCCTGTTCAAGACCTAGGGTCAACACACGGCAAGAGATGTTTGAGTGTGACCCTAATTACAAGACTTCTCAATGTGTGGTGATAGCAATATAAGGTCTCTCTCTACAGGAAGTGGGGAGGACTATTCTTCAGTATTTCATCAGAGTAACATCAAGATTCTACCAGTGACATAATTGATACATCGGAGCGCGTCCCTATCTAAGTATTTAACATATATTATTTATCAATCATTATAGTTGGTGCATTCTAGTTACAATTTAAATCATTTTAAATTAATTGTAGTTTATCTTTTCAAACGTTTAAATTATTGTTAAAATATACATATATCTATTTTCGTAAATTAGTAATCAAATTCCGAGTAACAATTCTCTAAAAATCTAACTCCCAACTATTCATCGCATCACAACACCTCACCAAGACATCTGAACCCATTACAACTAGTGGCAGCGGTGGGATCAGAACATCCAATATCTGAACCCATTACATGTTCTTTGGGGAAACTTGGGTTTCCTCTCTATTTCATTACATTTCTTTTAATGAACGATCATTTTTCTAAATGACTCATTCCAAATATTCATAAATATTAAAATTTTTATTTCATAGTTATAGCTGTACATATTCATATCTTGGCTCTAAGAAATTTCATGCATTAGCCAAAATTACGCATCACAGAGCTAGGGCATAATAAAATCTCTCAGTTTCACAATCAATAGGACATTTCTTCCATAATTTTGATAAAATTCTTGTGACCCATATAATACCTATAAAATTATGTAAGAAGTAAGGCTAAATTTAAATTGTTGAAACTAAAGTAGTTCACCTTAATCCAGCACAAAGTTTTATCCTGGACTTATGCGAATACACACATACACACACACACACACACACACACACTCAAATATGCTCATATTAACATACCAAGTTAAATGTTAATTGGCAGAGATAAACACACTAATTACACGGACAAGTGTTAATTGCACACGGTGAAATAACGACTCCCACTCTTCGTCCCTGCCTCTTCGGCTTCGTTTACCACTTGCCGAATTAACATTAACCACTCCGCGTGTGTATGTTTTAGTATGGGTAGATGGATGTTAGCCTCATACAGCCTACATATGACTGTAAACTGATGTGTAATACTCTGTACTGTAAATTCACTCTGACAACCCTGAATCAAGTACATATGAAATTAAGTAATGTAAAATTATATATATATGCTGAGCTATATGCAAATAACAATGGAAAATAATAGTTACTGCATTGCCCAAACTGACGTAGAATATTTAACAAATACATAAAATTAATATAATTAAACATTTTGTCAGACTGTTCAGTAATGTTTGGTTCATCCTTATCCTTATGGGAATCATTCAGCAAATAAGTAAAAAAATGACAAAATGGTTATAGTTCTAATGGAAAACTTAGTGTAAAAGTTTTAACATGAGATTAAATGAATCTCACAATTTACCTGTTTGTGGTTGATGAGTTTGTTTATTTAGGACAGTTAATTGATAAAGAAGATAGAATAAGGAAGGAAATTACGTACTAGAATAATAAGACTAAGCTAAAAATATAGAAAACTAATTCGCTGAAGGTAGATATCGGAATGATTCCATAGTGAAACCAGTGTTAACATATGGTTGGGAAACTTGGAGCTTGACAAGTAGAGTTATAGATAAGTAAGGGAAGACTGGAAATAGGATGGAAAGGAGTATGATGAAAGTATATAAAAGAGAAAAGGAAAGCAATATGTGTATAAGAGAAAGGTCTGGAATGGAAGAACGTATTTTTGAAAGAAAACAGAAGTGAGCTGATTACATTGTACGGTCAGACAGACAGCAGATAGTCCAGGAACATTTTACATTTGTGTCCTATAGAATCAAAAACAAAAAGAGGTAAACTACTGAAAATATAATGGGATCAAGAAATGCTGAGGTGCGCTGGAAGTTAGTTGCCATGGTCAAAGCGGAATGGAAAGAATGCATATTTGGAAGCTTTGCTATCAAAATAATAAATTAATTAAAGCTTAGTAAAAAATGACTTCTTCGAGGAAATTTACGAATAGGTGCGAAGAAAACTTGTATTTCCCAGCAGATTTTTCTTTTTTCTTTAAAAGTTTGCAGTTACTTAAATATTACGTAAAATGTGATAGAACCATTGTTTATTATAATGAGATGCAAACTGAAGGGGGACAGACAGATTTAGACTGTAATTACTTACAGTGAATAAATAGAGAGCAAGAGAGTGAAAGATAGAAAGGTTTCTTAAAAGTATGTTTTTTTTGGGTGGGGGGGATAAGAGCCCATATTAGCTTAGAGCCCGCGCTTTCGCGCACCCATTAATAATAATAATTATTTTTATTATATTTATACTTGTTTTTGTAATTGATGTTGATTATGAAGAAAATATAGATTGCAGTTCCTGTTACTTTCTCTACGATTCCCTTGAAAAACTCGACGCCTATAGAAGGACATCCACGCAGTACTGGGTTGTACGAGGTTATATGGATGAAACGGAAGAATGGAATTTGATACACTTAGTGATTTTTATGACACTTTAACAATTACACAGGCTGTAATTTTTTGCTACACCAGAAGAAAGGTGAATTGGTTGACGGATAAAATGAGGGAAGCCAATTTTACCGTATGTTCCATGCATGGTGACATGCCGCAAAAGGAAACAGATGCAATAGCCGAGTACTTATTACAATTGATCATCGGAGACATTTTCCATGATAGCCTGCTTCTTTTTGTGGTCATCATCCGATTTCGGGCGTTCGCCCAACATCAGGATGTTTTTATTATGCAAGCCTATGTTATTACACTGTTTTACAAAAACATCCTGATGATGGGCGAACTTCTGAAACCGGTCGATGACCACAGAAAGAAGCAGGCTATCACGGAAAATATCTTTAATGCTTTCCAGCTCTTCAGCACCATCCGCAACAACTATTACAACTGATGTTTGGGCAAGAGGAATTGATGTTGTAGGGGTAGTAAACCCCCACCACTCATCCACTCTAGCGGAGAGAAACAGCCCCTCTCGCACAGAGAGGAGAGGTTCGGCCAGTGGATATATATATGAGAGAGAGAGACAGTAAAAGATCATTCTGTTCAATTCAGTCTTACACATCAGACATCATTCTGTTGATTCACACTCCGTACTCCCACACTCCGTTGATTCACACTCCATTTAGCCACGTCAGTTCAGTTCAGTACTAAACTCTAAAGTGTAAAGTCGTTGGCAGTCAGTTATATATATACACATATCAATTATATATCTTAAACCAATCTTAAGGTGTTTATCTATCATCATCAACAACCAACATCTCCTCACAACACCCTTACATTGGTGGCAACGTTATCGAAACCCAGCCGTTTCTCATTAAAAGGTAAGATATAATTTTCATTCATTTTTATTATTATTATTCATACTAGTTTTACACTTTTAAATATTTTAATTTCCGCTATTTTTTGTTACATCTATATGTATATTTCATATTTTTAATATTTCGACTTCCTTTTTGTGAATTTTATATTCATAGAATTGGTCTCTAGTATTCTAGAGACTGGCGTAGGATAAACAAAATAAAACTTTCCCTTACACCTAGTAGGGTGTTATTTGAAGAAAATTAGCTTACCGGAAGTGGAATTTTACAGAAGAGATTTAAAAGAAATGTTTTGAAGAAGTTTTCTTTATAAAAGGTTACAACGATTTTCTTTAAACTTGAATTGCTTACAGCATAGGTGAAATCGTATCACTTTTGTTTGAATCGTTTTTCCAAAACAATTGATTCTAGATGGGGAGGGCCTCTGTGTTACGTCGTTTAAATTTAGACTGACACGTCTTGAGGCTGAGGGCGTACCGCAATGTCCACTCAGATGTATGTGTATAATCCCTTTATCCTTTTATTTATGGTCAACTCAACTAAATGTTTGTAACCATTGCGATAAAAAAAAAAATTATCAATTAAATTGTGGTAATTGCATAAAAAGATAGTCGTGTGAGTATTTCATATCAGATAAGTTTAAAGCCTAGCGCAGTAAGATGACGTAACTGGATATCCGAGTAATACCCTAATCTTCATAGGATTAAGAATAAAATGGAAATCTACCTAATAACAATGTAACCCACTCCTTTTTATTTATTTTGGAGAGCTTAATTATTTCATTTTTCGGTATTTTTTTTGCCGTAATTAGAAAAAAAAAGAAATCGAACACAATAAAATTACTATAAGTTAACTGATTTACGATAGAAGCAACAAATCAAACAAAAAGAGAGGATGAGACAAACGTAAATCAAAGAATAAACCTGTAGTGAGACAAATTCCACTGCCACATAATTACGTAATATATATTATAATTACAAGCAACATAGTAAATAAATTTATTTGGACACAACATTCAAAATAAACCTAATTAGATAAACCAATTAAATATTACTAGCCCATAAAATAATTGTTTATCTACTAAATTTTAAACAAATACAAAGTATCAATTTCAAACTGTCTCTGGTTCTCTCGTAATCTCATTCTCTCTTGCTCTCTCTCTCTCTCTCTCAATCTTTCTCACTCTGTATGTATTTAGATAAATAAATACACAACACAAACACAGATTGCTAAATTTTCTATTTCTGTTAAGTTAATATTGTTAAGGTCAAAATGGTTTAAATTGTATACAAAACTTTTGTTGCATTTTACAATACAAAACGGATCCCTAAATTATAATTAGCTTTAAAATTATTTATTTGTAATTAAAATGATTGTTTTATGAAACTGTGTGAATTATCTTTGAATTTAATTTAATCGTATATATTAATTCAGTGTTATTAAAACTGCTTTTTTTCGCAAAAATTAGAAAACCCAACTATATGTTTGGTATATAATAGAGGATTTGCTAAAATAATGATATTAATATGAATAAATATTTATGCCTTACCAAACAAAACGTTTTGATGAAAATTTTTAGAATAAATATTGGGATCGTGCTGAATTTTCGAAATTGAGTTTTCATCAGAATTTACATCCGATGAGTATTTAATATTGAGGCCCTCTGAGTTACAGTAAAATTGTTGTTTTTGTTTTGTTTTTTTAATCTAGCGAATATATATATATATATATATATATATATAGTGTGTGTGGTGTGGGTGGGTTTGTGTGTGTGTGTGTGTGTGAACAAAATATCTCAAAAACGAAAAATCGTTGTTGTGGTTGGTTCCGCAGAGCTGGAAAGCATCATGGAGATTTTCCGTGATAACCTGATTCTTTTTGTGGTCATCGACCTGTAATAGGATCCAAAGATAGGATCCATAGCAGAGAAAGAGAGACAAAAATAACAGCACCACTCTCTCGGACTAGAGTGGGAGAAACTGCATAAATATAGCGACGGGAGATAGATCTACAACACAGTTCACTCGCCAGTCACAACGTGTCATTTAACTTACCCTTCACCACTCTACCATACTCTACCATATTAGTGTTAAGTCCAGCCAGTCAGTGTCACTTCTTGCATTATACAGTGTTCAGCCATATCTTGTTTGTTCATTCTAACCAAACCATTCCTCTCCTTCATCATACCTATTATAGACCGGCTTCGGGCGTTCGCCCATCATCAGGATGCTATTTGTCAAACAGTGTGATAACATAGATTTGCACAGAGCAAATTTAGTTGATACAGTCGTATGTTACCTCAGATTTGATATTCGGTTTAGGCGCCATCACCGCTTCTTACGCCAAGGCTACGGACAAAATTCATCAACTGGAACAACGAGTTTACTGAATATATTTTTGTTTTTATTAAATTTTTATTGAATATACTCGTATTATATTGAATATGTACTGAATATATTAATTGTTTTGTAATTTACTAAATCTTGCCTACTACACAAATATACCCCTTTAGATCCGGGGTTTAGAATAGGTCCACTTCACGTGGTCATTTCCCCTAGTCATTCCTAGTCCAACGCTCTTTTTCTCTTCGTTGGACCTATAAAAATTTAGCACTGGGGGTTTATCTATTGGATTCCCTGGACTGTGAGCACACCACATCATTTTTCCAATCAAAAACCCCCATAACAATTCCACTCCACGTCCTTAGGTATGTTAACTTTTGATATTTGACTGTGGTTAGGAGATGTTAAACGAAATTCCTTCTTTCCCTAAACCATTTTGTCCATCCATAGGCGAGAAGGTGAAGATGGTTCTGGAATTAACAAGTCCAATGGATAGTGCCACTGACTTGATCTCTTTTTGAGACCATTGAAAAGTGGCTGATGAGATGAAGCATTCTCACCAGGGGCGATGTGGTGGGAATGAGGCACTCCAGATTATTTAAATATTTTTTCCCTCCTTGTTTGTGCTGACAGGTTACCATAAGTTCCCTCACTACCTCTGTATTTTTAATTTTATGACTGAGCAAAATTTGAGGTTTTAAAAAAAAAATTATCAGGAGTAAGAGAAAGTCGTGTGATTGTTTTACACATCTTTTTTTATGATTAATCTGGTGTGAAACACGCACACAACTTTCTCTTACTCCAGTTTTCAAAATTCTAATTGACAAACATTATAATTAGTACGCCAAATTTAATGAAATTCGTCGGTGTTTTTATGGGAAAAATTCTAATAACTATTCAGTAAAAACACACTTACGTTTTACTAATTTTTTTGAAACTCGGAATTTTGACAATCTATTTATTTGTAATTAATTTTGTTT
>JAAEAF010006840.1:0-37174 GCA_011037195.1 Triatoma infestans
CGATTATATTATACGAGCAGGTTCTTTTATAAATGAATGATGTATCCTGGAGTTAAAGGCCACTTCCCCTCTTGTTGAAGACCCCTACAGACCTAGCAATACCTCCCACTATGTGTCTTAGAACAGAAATAGATCCTAGTTAGCCTTTTGTGTCTGTAACTTGTCTCCCACTAACTGATAACGAAATTCATCCCTTTCTATAACAACTTTTTTTGACTTTCTCTTACTCCTAGTAAGAGGAAATATTGTAATCGTGTGAAATTTTCGATATCGAGTTTTCACCGGAAATACCCGTTTTGAGTGTGGTCCCCTGAGTCCAAAAAAAGTGGTTTTTAGCAAATGTTCTGTGTGTGTATGTGTGTGTGTCGTGTGTATGGTATGAATGTATGTGAACAGCTTAGCTCAAAAACGAAAAATCGTAGAAAGTTGAAACTTGATATTCTGTTTAGTTATCACCATGGTATCCGACAGTGGGTCATCTGTCAAAATTCCTCAACCGGAAGTACCACTTTAATAGTTGGTTTTTCTACGATTTTCCGATTTTCTCAAAAATAGCTCCAACGATTTTCTTCAAACTTGGTATAGCAACTACACATACTAACAATTACAACTTTTATTTGAAACATTTCTCCGGGAAAATTCATTTAAGGGTACTTCTAGGGGAGGGGTGGGGTCAGGTTTTCATCTAAAGTGCTATTTCAGTTTATTAGACAATTCTGTCATCTAAATAATGTTAATTAGAATTAAATATGTTGTTGAAATTCCGAGTTTGAAAAAGATCGGATGACCGGAAGTGCGTTTACTTTTTACTACGTTACTAAATGATTTTTTTCACTTTTTCGCAATTTTTTCAAAAATGGCTCCGGCGATTGTTTTGAAACATCTAATATAAACTAAACATACAAAGATCTACAACTTTTATTTAAAACATTTCTCTGCAATGTCCACATCTATAAAATTTGTCAATTATAATTTTGAGAACTGGAGTAAGAGAAAGTTGTGTGAGTGTTTCACACCAGATTTTTTTTTTTTTACTTCTCTTAATTCCTAGTAATACATAGATCGTATCAAATTTTCGAAATTCAGTTTTTACCGGCAATTAGATGTTTACTGAGGTCCCCTAAGTTCGAAAAAAATGTTTTTAACAAAGGAAAAATTGCAAGATGCTCAAACTTGCTATCACCGCAACTGACACAAATGTTTTCAGGTTTGCGACTTTACTGAATGTTTTTTTTTCAAAATTTTTTCTTTTTCTCGCGATTTTCTCGAAAGCGGCTCCACTGATTTCCTTTAAATATCTTATATTATTTACACTACCTGTCGCTTGTACATAACATTTCCCTAGAAAATTGATTTTTCAATTGGTCCTCGTGGAACATTAGCATTAAGCTTGTCTATATAGCAACATTTCATAAACTGCATAGGTCCATCATCTATATAATATTAATATTAAAATTAATATTCATTAGTAATTTTTGAGTTTTTTTTGGAAATTTTGGAATTTTTTGGAAATATAACGATATTCTTTAAACTTGAAATGCTCACTGCACAAATAATAAACCAATTGCTTTTATTTGTTAAAATGGTTTTACTGGTGCAGTATTTGTAGCGTTACATTTCAAATTTTATATAGGATTGGTTGAATATTATTGATCTTCTTCCCTGGACCACAATGTAATCACTATCTGACTGGGTTTGGTTATCCCCCCACCATTTTAATATTTGTGTTAGGGCAAGTGAGTATAATATAAAGTTTAAAGCAAATTAATCATTTTATATTTAATTTTATTAATGAGGAAGAGAAAGTCGTGTGAGTGTTTCACACCAGATTTAAGATTTATTTTTGGATAATGATTTGGAAGGTATACACTGCGTATTAATAATGGCCTCTTGAAATATTCATATCAAAAATATTTTTGTGGAAACGTGAGTAAAGGAGTAAACGTTTGTAACTTGGATGTATAAGTAATGATTTGGTTAGCAGTACCCTGGTATTTTATTTATTTATTTTTGCGACAGCGAATGAAAGAAAGAGAGAGAGAGAGATGGAGAAATTATTTATTTATACGCCTGTAGCCATTGAAGAGCATAAATGAAACAGCCTGTCATGAACAAAATTTCTGATTGTAATATTTTCTTTAAGTAAGTCCAAAGCTTTCAGACTATAAATAACTTGAAGGGAATTTATTTTATCTTTTCAAGAATGGTTATAATTTACTGGGGAATTTATTGATAATTCTTTAAGGAATTTCTTTTATTAATTTTTATTTATTTATTTTATAAAAACAGAGCATTTTGGTCAACATATTTGAACAATGAAATTTGGGTTGTGAAGTCGTCGTTAGATTATAATTTTAATGGTTATGGATTTCTCTAATTTTATTATGTATATATTTTGTTTAGTAAATTCAAAATAAATTTTATTATTCTATAGTTGAATAAATTTGAAATGATTGGTTAATCTTAGTCAATTGAATTAGTTTATCCTAGTGTTAACTTCGGATCTCTCTTGTATTATTTAGAAAATAATTTTAAAGACTCAATGTTGCAGAAAGCCCTATCATCTAAATTTGCAGTGTTTATATAAAAATTTAAAAACGAATCTAGGAGAAAATCATTATATATCAGACAATAAAGGCCTAAGCTTTGTGCGAATAATCTTCAAATTACGAGAGCAGCTGGTCAATTTGAACTTTATTGTAATGCGTACCGAATAACTGAGAATGTAACTGGAAGAAGGCTGAGGATCTATATCATTGTGCAGGCAAAAATGTCCCTATCTTACAGGAGTAAAGAAGTAAGTGGTTAGGAAAGAAAAGTATTGAGTCTGATAGAAGTTATTGATATACTGAGTGGGCAGAATTTGGTTAAAATTATATTATTTTGATATTTCTGCATTTAAATGAATACATAAAACTGTGTTGAAATACTGGGGCTATGTAACTCGGGAACAACTGATGGTTTTTATAACCAAGCTTTGTATACCCTATAAATGTTAATTATTTTTTCATTTTTGATTATTTTGTAAAGTTTACACCTGTATAATGAAGAAGAAAATATGTTTTATTAATAAAAGCTTTTTCTATAATATTCTATCTTATTAGCAATTGGAATTAAACAAAAACTTATTAATTTTTTTTATTTTAAATTGATATTTAATGAAAAGGACGCAGAATTTCATCTTTTGTCTGTTCCTGAGCCCAATCCTACGTAATTAATCAAGATAATTAAATAAAATTTATCACATAGATATTATCCTTTTGGCTGAAGCTGGTTTTTGTTCCAGTTTTCTAACTTGGATTTGGGGGGGTGCAAGGGCGGGTGAACACATGATACATGATTAAAACGAAGGAACACAAATAATGATAATAAAAAAAGTAGCCTGCCTATGTTCAGAAGGAATTCAGATGCTGTTGGAAGAGTTATAACTCGCTATCTTATTTAAAATTATAAATATATATTGATTCTTTTTATACTTCTGGCCATATTTAAGGCATTACAAACCATAAATGATTTCACCGGAAACAATGTCGTTATTTTTTACAGACTCCAAGTCAGGTTGCCTAGCGCTAGAATCATTCATATATGGGGGAAATACTAATACAATTGCACATAAAGTAATAAAAGAAATTATTAATAGTTCCAAAAATATTATAATGCATTGGTGACCAGGGCATATTAATATACCCTGGCGACGATATGGCAGTCGCAAAATTATATAATAATGACAGGTATACTGAGACAAAAATCGACCTACCATTTGACGACTGCCTACAACAGACAAGGTCCATATTGTTGCGAGAATGGCAAACTTTGTATGATAGAGAATCTTCTCAGAAAGGAATGTACCATTTCTCTAATATGTGAACCATACCTTTGAGACGTTGGTTCAAGAGATACAAACTATTTAAGAGGCCAAATAGTGACACTGACTAGACTACGCACAGGACATGGACGGACAAATAGAACTATGTTCTTATTCAAATTAGTAACAGGGAAGGGATTAGCTCAGTGGTAGCGCGCTGGACTAGTAACGCGGAGATCATGGGTTCGAATCCAGCCGTGCTATCCTTAGATTTTCGCTTCCTAGGAGCCCCTACAGCTCACTGTCCGGTGATGGACAGTGTTGTCTGTAACGGAAGAACACTGTCCGGAGGCCGGCAGTGCACTGAGAAGGCTCCGGGCGCAAATGACCACAGATGTTGAGACGTCTTAAAAAAAAAAAAAAAAAAAAATGAGTAACGTCTGCTAACTGTGAAGTGTGCAGTCAGTGTTGAGGAGAACGTCGAACATGTTATCATGTCATGTAAAAAGTATGAGAGCATCAGACAAAACTATAACATATTTTCAAAATTCACCACACTGACTGACATACTGCACAGTAATATTGACGACATTAAACTGTTATACAAATTCGTAGTCGATGCAAAGATACCGTTCTGAATACAAAGATAAGATTAGAATAGTATTATTGGTAATAGCTTTTATTTGTTATTGTTAGATCTTTATTATTTTAGTCTTAGAGAACTATTAAAGTATTTATTAACTATATTATATTATTGTTATTGTTCGAGATTGAGCAAATTATTATTAATGAATATTAATATCAATATAAATGATAATAAGACTAAGGAAGTACCGGGCTATATGGGAGTTTCTAATAAAACTCCCAAACCAAGAAGAAAAAAAACGTATTAATTTAGCAATATGAGCTGTAAAATTTGAATATATTTTTATATTCTAAACAATTTAACAGTTAAAGGCTACGTCCGGATTATTTTCTATCCCGCGACTAGGATAGACTAGGAAGAAATTTGGACTGGGAAGAATGCCTGAGACAGAGAGAGCTTCGTGTGAATTGCTGCATTAAATGAACGAGTTTTCGAAAAATCATACAAATCATAGACATAAGAGATGAGCTTCAATCTTTATAAAACTAACTATGTACGAACAGAAGTTAGAGGTAGAGAAGTGATTATATGGTAGTCGAGAAGAGCGCGCCAGTAACATTGAACCAAGCGCTAGGATTTGAAATTTAACCCTATCATATTTTCCACAACTATTTAAAAATAATTTTTTTTCTCCCTTCCAATGAATCGTTGTAGTCGATTTCGAGAAAATGCCAAAAAACTCAAAAACCTATTTTGAAAAAACCGCTTTTCTGGTTAACTGATTTCCTTCAGATTTGGACTCATACCAACACGTCTATCTTATATTAATAATAATAATAATATAATAATAATATAGGTGGTTGAACCAACATTATTTTGCAAACATTACATTAGAGGAAAGCTTAACGTTACTATTCCACCAGAAACCAACCCCCTCTCACAGAAAAATCAATTTTCCATGGTAAGTATTTATGTATGTCGGTTGGATACGGAGTTTAAAGAAAATCTTTGTAGCTATTTTCGAGGAAATAGCGAACAACTGAAAAAAAAATTATTGTGTATTTTTGGTCAGAACTTTCGTGTCGACGGAATAACAAGTTTGACCTTCCTGTGACCTTCCGTTTTTGGGATTATATATATATATATATATATTCTTGTATGGTAGATTGCATAGGTTTCTTTCTTCTTCAGTGTCACTTACTCCTCTCTACCAACTTGAGGATGGGCCGCCCTTCATCTTAAGCTGTAGTGAAGTTTTATGACTCACACGTATTTATTAATAATATCCTTCAAGTACTGACAGTTCTTTATTTGATATGTACTGCAGTTGATTAAAAAAAAAAAATGGAAAAGAAAAGGAGACACTCTAACCAAGAATCAATAAACCGGCTGTAAGAAACTCCTTGAGTCACCTTTGAAAACCTTTAAGTACTCTTTGCTCGTTAAAGTTCTCTGATTCTAGTTGTATAGGAAAATTTCCAAGTAGAACTTGGTTTTCAATTTTGACCCAATTCTGATCAGCATAGAACAGACCACGAGATAAAATAGATGTCCCCCTCCCCCGCCTTCCCGTAAATAAGGACAATAATTATTTAATTAATTTGCACATTGCCATATTTTCAGTTATTCCCTGAAAGTTTACGTTTTTTTAGATGTGCATCTTGTGTCGAAAGAAAGTGATGATGCAAGTTGAATTTACAAACTCGGATATTCAAACAATTCAGCAAAATAATTCCTATAATAGCTATGTCCTTTTTTTAAGTTATTTATTCTCTCATGAAAATGGCGAGCAGAGTAAGTGTTGTACTATCACCGCTAAGTGATTGGACACAATCTCTCACTAAAGCAATCAGATTGTTCCCATTATTCCCGATCTATACCACATTCTCTATATATCCTCAATACTGGGCAATCATCCTATCTTTTTTTCAATACGACAATTGTCTCCATTTCCTTAGTGCCTAAAACAAAAGAAAGAAGGAAATCATGAAACTTCCATGAATGTGAGAAAATATATTGGTTAAAGTGGTTTACAACATTTAGGGGGAGGTGGCCGGTAAATTGCATTGATTGATTTCAATCTAATTATTATTAGATCGATTTCCTACCTTGATTATAAATTTCACAATACTTTGAAGTTTCCATACAGCGCACAAATACAAACAAATATTTGATTTCAGACAAACATTCCGACCATACAACGCTAGTTTTCCACCTAGTATAATGGAATAAATAACAAGCGTTGTGTTGTGAAAATTCTCTACAACACCGCCGACGACTCCATATTGCTGATACCTGTCGCACAACGAGGCAACGGTTTGCTTTATATTGTGGAGCACTTCTGCCACGCCAGCCTAAATAAAGCGGACAATGGGTTGCAAGCCTTAAAAAGCAAGCTAAAAAAACTTCCACCAAATAATTCGAATTAGTGTGTAGGTATGCCAAATTCGGATTTACGTCAGTCATTATTTCATATATTCAAGTTTTTATGAACATGTCTAAACTCTATAAACAAGTCGTCTACATGTATATGACCGGAAATGCGTTTTTAACGAAAAGTATTTTTCGTTTTCTGCTATTTTTTCTGAATCGGCTCTTACGATTATCTTTCAACAGACTGTATGAACTACATATATAAAGAGCTACAACTTTTATTAGTAACATATCTCCGGTAATGTCATTTAGAGGCGTTTTGGGAGGGAGGATGGGGTTATATTTTCCTCTAAAATGCTATCTTAGTTGATAATACAATTCTACTGCCAAAGCAAAATTAATTATTCATAATTAGATTGCCAAACTTTCAAATTTCAAGAAAAATAAGTAAACCGGAAGTGCGTTTTTACTAAACAATTTATCAGTATTCACAATTTTGTCCATAAAAACCCTGTCGGATTTCTTAAATTTTGGCAACTAGAATAGAATAGAATAGAAGCGGGGGCGGGGGAGCCTCATTCCACTGCGACCTACAAGTCGAGGTCTATTGTGGATCCCCTTAAGTTACAGAACAGCCCCCAGCTTTGCCCTCCTAATCAATCCTAGCAAAGCTGAGAGCGGCTCCGTCATGAAGCTTTCAGCTTCGGGATTGCCCGTCCCCAATTGAAGAAACCTAATCCTCGCCAGGCCGGCGCACTCACAAAGGATGTGCGCCGGGGTCTCCTCCTCTACCTTGCAGAATCGGCATACCGCACTATCCGCAAGTTGTAGGTGGTGCATGTGTCTATTCAGCCTACAATGCCCTGTTAGTAGACCCACAATTAACCTTATATCCCTTCGGGTCTGGCTCAGTAGGTCTCTGGTAAATTTAGGCAAATGTCTTTTAATGAAGAGCTTTGCCTGCCTCTGTCCTGGTGTTCCCTCCCACCAACGCAGACGCTGATCTTCTATCCACCCCCTGATAGAAGTTTGGATGAGACTCCTGGACAAGCCGCAGAAGGGTTCGGGGCCTATAAAGGTATCCTGCGAACCCTCCCTCGCTAGGGCATCCGCCCTCTCATTGCCCAGGAACCCCGCATGTCCCGGCACCCAGGCGAGTGTCAGTTTATTCCGAGTACCCACCTCGGTGAGGGCAAGTAGGCAGTCCCACACCAGTCTTGAGACTATTTGGTGTGAGGAAAGTGCCTTCAGGGCTGCCTGACTGTCGGAGTATATGGCCACTCTTCTACCCACTATCCTTTGCCTTATAATCTCCCTAGCGCAGAGTTGTAACGCCACGACTTCAGCCTGAAAGACCGTGGCGTACTTCCCTAGGCTGGCCTTAATTTTAACTTTAGGCCTGCCCCCGTAGACCCCAGCTCCGACCCCAGTCGGAGTTTTGGATCCATCTGTATACCAGATCGAGTTACCGAACAGGGGTGGGTCACAGCCCCATTCGCCTCTGCTCGGTATAACAATATGGAAGTTCCTTTCGAAGAAATACTTAGGAACCATCCTATCCGTTGGCATCCCCAGAAGATAGTCCGCCTTGATTTCCTCGATCAACCTCTGGTTATTACGATCATGCCTAGAGGTGATGGGAGGCGGCCCCTGCAGGAGCCTATGTATTCCCATTCTGGCTTCGCCTAGAACGAGAATGTGTAATGGTGGCAGATTGAGGGGGACTTCCAACGCCGCAGTCGGGGTGGTCTTCATGGCCCCCGTGGAACCCAGGCATGCTCGCCTTTGGATCCCACCAAGCCTTTCCACCGCCCCCTTCTGCAGCGTTTTGGTCCACCAAAGTACCGACCCATATGTAACCATGGGTCTGATGATCCTGGTGTAGATCCATAGTGACAAACTTGGGCGCAAGCCCCAGTTTCTCCCACAAAGCCGTCTGCATGTATTAAATGACGCATCGGCTCTGTGAGAAATTTTGTCGGTATGTACCTGTTACTTTAATTTGCAACTTTTTTTTCGAGAATTGCGACTTTAAAAAAGTTTTGTTGGGTGACGGGAGGAGGTTATTATACTTTCCTCCAATTAAAGTCATTTTATTAAATTTACATTCTCCCATAGATATAAATCTGAAGGCAAAACATTCAGTAAAAATTATATGTTGAATATGTGGATGTGTCCGGAATGCTGGATAATACTGGGTATTCTATCCATCGTGGTATTTTATTCCTTTTGTTCCCGACTGGTTTCGGATTTTGACCAACGTCAGAGCACATTCACCATGTTCGTGTAAAGAGTTCATTTCCACGTAATGTTTCTATTACAGTCAATCTTGTTGGTTTGTTGGTTGTATATATGTGGGGAAGTTTTAAGGTTATGTTACTATGAGTCTGTGTTTAATGACAAAATGGAATTATTATAAATTATGATTAGACATTACAAAATAGTGTATAATAAATAGCACGTTTCGAAGAATAGCATGTTTTGAAGAAAAATCGTAGGAATCTTGCTTAATATTTCGTTCAGGTACGTTTATTATACACGTATTTTCTAATATGTAATCATAGTAGAAATAATAATAATTCCATTATTACGAATCATATATAATAATTCCATTTTGCCATTAAATACACACACACATAGTAACCTAACCTTATAACCTCCCCACATATATACAATCAACAAACCAACAAGTGTAACACAGAAACATTACGTTGAAATAAATTCTCTCTACACGAACTTGGTGAATTTGCGCTGACGATGGATGAAAACCCGAAACCGGTCAGGAACAAAATGAATATATTCATATTGCGATGGATAAAAATTATATTTGAAAAAAATTGGTCAATTACAATTTTGTAAACGGCATTAAAAGAAAGTTGTGTGAGTGTTTCACGCCAGATTTTTTTTTAAACTATACTATGGTCAAAACATAGTAAATATTCTAGCATCTATGCCGAAATACTTTTTTAAAAAGACATATTTCATTAACTTTTGATTACACCCTATTTATTATATAGCAATTTTTTTTTAACTTCACTCCTTTTTTCACTATATTTCACAATAGATGCTGATGATGGAGGTAAATCAAAAACCAGTCAGAATTACGTGAGGAACAAATCTCACGCGTTTTACTTTATATACAGCCTGTTGATCTGATTGATATACTTGGGTTTATATATTCACTTTCAACACCACATTTGTATGTTTTATTGACAACTACATAGTTACAGAAAGATATGTATACATACGTACACAATAAAGTTATAATAAATATTGTAAGCAGCGGTGGATTTGATATGCAATAATCATCCCTACAATAATTCTACATCCATTATGGGGATGCTGTTTGAAAATTTTAAAAGGTTTTTAAATATTTATGTTTGTAAATATTCTGTAACCACATATTTATTCTGCTAATTGATTAGTTTTTAGTTTCTAAAAGTGTTAAAACAATGAATAACTCTTAGCGTTGAGAAATCACTTCAATAACAGTTCTATTCTTTCATAATTCTTAAGAATACAATTTTTCTAGATTTATATTTATTATTTGTCTTGCTATTGATTGTTTCTTTTCCAACAATAAAAGATCTATTGAATGTTTAATTTTTTCACGTCAGTCTAATAGTATTGTAGCTAACAATAAAAAGCAACCCAACTTAATGCTCAAAAGTATTGTTCTTATACTTTTAAGATAGATTGTATGTCAGTTTCTTTTTGTCAGTAGGATTTCAGGACTATTGCCCTATACATACCCACACACGTTACAGACTTAAATAAATTTCTAATGTTTGTTCTATTACATAACATACAAAAGAATTAAATCAACTTAAATTTAAATGGTAATAAAATTTTGCTCGATTATATGTTTTACTTCCTAATTTTACTCAATTGTGGCAAATTTCTAAATTCGTGTTTTCACCGGAGATATATGGTTTGAGATCTGAGAGTACGAAAAAAAGTTTTTACCAATCGCTCTCTCCTCTCATACCCATATTCATATTGTGTGTGAATAAAATATCTCAAAAATAGCAAATCTTAGGAATCTCTCGTAAAATTTCGTTTAGATTTCCACTATGACAATAAGATTGGGGTCAAAATGCATCAAACTGTAACTGCAACTTTACAGAATAACTTTTCCACTTTTTCCGATTTTTTTTCGAAATGTCACTAACCAGATCTATTTTAAATTTCGTATATTAATTATCTACATACATAAAAATCTCTCGCATTTATTTTATTTGAAACATTTTCTCAGAAAAATCGATTTTTGAGGGTTCTGGGGAACAGTTTACAACTTATATATGGTTCTACAACTTGTATATAATATATGAAATATATAATAATATAAATATAAAATTCCAAATTTGAAGAAAATCGGTAAACCAGATGTGCGACTTTTATAGACTAGGTTTTCGAGTTTTGGGGAAGGGGGATTTTCATTTTTTTTTTTTTTTTTTTAAATATCTTAACGTTTTTCTTAAAACTTGGTATCCTGTTTCACAATATATAAACGTATCACTTTAATTCGAACATTTTCGAATTTGTGGCCGTCAAATTTATTATATGTTTCTTTAATATTATTGACGATGTTTTCTGGACTACAATGTAACTATTTTCAAATGACTACTAGCTAAAAAAGTTTCTAACCAACAAGTAACCCCATCATTCATGTTATTTGCGCCCCATATTTATGTTAGTGCGCTAAAAATATAAAATTATTATGTTACAGCTCTGAAAAAAAGTTTGCAAGCTTAAAGAAAATGTTTCAGTTTTTTTTAATAGTATTAATTACAGTATGAGAAAGTCGTGTGAGTGTTTTTAGAATTTCAGATTTTTATCATTAATGATTTTATTTTGTTACAAAATAAAAGATAGTTATTTGATTTAGTTTGAAAGTTATGGACGATTTAATGTTTGGGTTGTCTGTGTTTATTAGTTGTACCATGAAAATAAGAATTACAGAAAGATAAGAGTGAAAATCAATTGTAAAGCGTTAAAGACTACTTCTAAGAGGATTAGGCACGTACTTTTCTTGAAATTCTTACTGTGAACCAAGTAAGAGCGTGCGGAGAGACAGGAAACTGGATAGACTAAAAAGTTACATAGCACGCTGTGAGACAGTATCATTTGAACCCGTCGTTTATTTATGTCCGTCTAGTGGAACAAGAAAATGTTGGCCGGAGTGGGGGTAACGGGCGGTTGGGGTTAGTCAAGATCTCTTTTGGTATGTATACTATGGAAGAGTGTTGAAGCCGCCTTGACTGGTACACTAGTCGTCTCCCCACTCTACCCCACTTTAAGCCAGCCAGGTTCCCTTTAAACATTTCGCTTTACATGAGTACGCTACATGGACCTTATTTCTTCTATCGTTCCTCTCTTCTACTTGTGTTCACTAGCCTTTTATACAGAAACATAGTAAACATTTCCTTGAAATAAGTTCTTCATCACCATATTGTTCTTCTTTCTCTATATAGTTACAGCCATGACTTTATGTTAACAATTTTTTATGAAGTCACTATGGGATTTAAATTTATATATAAGTTATAAATTAATGTCTAATCTTTCTTTACTTCATTAGAAAAATAAAAATCTGGTATAGAATACGTCTTTCTCTTAATACAATATTACAGAAGATTCTTCTCGACCGTTGCTTGTATGAAGAAAAAGGATCGTGAGTTTCGGTCTTTTTTTTGAAAAAAATAAAAAAACTTAAATTCTTACCAACGTTTCGACAAATATATTGTCTTTTTCAAGGCATAAAAAATAAAAAAATAAAAATTATTAAATAATCTTTAAAACATATCAAAACTTGAAAACTTATGTATAATTTTGTAAATAAAAAGTTGAGAACACCTCAACAACACAGAGACTAGATAAGTTTTCAAGTTTGATATGTTTTAAAGATTATTTAATAGTTTTTATTTTTTTTTATTTTTTATGCCTTGAAAAAGACAATATATGTGTCGAAACGTTGGCAAGAATTTAAGTTTTTTTATTTTTTTCAAAAAAAGACCGTAACTCACGATCCTTTTCCTTCATACAATATTACAGTTATATTGACAGATTTTCTAGGGTTAATATTAGTTATAAGTTAATATATGTTGCCATCCAAGTTTAAAGGAAATCATTGCCGTTTTTTGAGAAAATTCTGAAAGAGTCAAAAACCTTTTCGATAAATTGGCACTGCTTCCTTAATCAATATTCTTCAGACATGGAATTCTAGAAATATCTAATGTTCCACAATATTTATGTATAAGTGGTAGGACTGTCTATTGCAATGAGGTAACCTAACATAAAGGAAACGTCCAAATAAATTTTCATAGAAAAATTTGAGAATAAAATTGATACGGATAGTTACAATGCGAATTTTAAAGAAAATCATTGGAGTATTTTTTTGAGAAAATCAAAATATATTGGTTATTAAGAGGATTCCGAAAATGCTTCCTAAGTGAAGTACAGTCATTGAAAGACGGACAGGTGAAATTTAAAAAAAAAAAAAGCCGATTTCTTAACCGAATCTGATTATTAAAGGATCAAATTCCATTAAATATGGTCTTTAATTGTTAATTGTTCAATAGCTCTGAGATTGTTTTCACCTGTTTTCAAGGGCCAGCATTTTGTTTTAAATTATTTACGTCAGTTTTCCTGTTGTTTTATCAAGTGTTAAATAAAATAAGGAACTTAAAAATGTATTTTTCAAATGAAGAATACGCTGATATTCATTGCTTACATGGGTTTTTCTTATGGAAATGAAAAGCGGACAGTTACAGAATTTCAGAAACGATTTCGTAATCACTTTAAAGGAAAATATAATCCCTCACATATCCCAAAAACCACCTTAAATACATTTTTCCTGGACAATGTTTCAAATAAAAGTTGTAGTATCAGAGATACTTTCCGTGGCTTCATCATTTTGTGGTTATCGACCGGTTTCGGGCGTTCTTCCATCTTCAGGATGCATTTTTCAGACAGTGTGACAACACAGACTTGCACAGAGCAAATTCAGTTTACACACTCTTATTGTTAAGTAATCGAAAACTCATGTTATTATTAAGATGATATAAATATAGAATAAATTGAAATAGCAGTTTAGTGGAAACATAACCCTACTTCTTCCCTTAAAAGAATTTTCCTAGAGAAATATTTCAAATAAAAACATACAATACAATTTTGAACTTTGGAGAGTGTAAACTCTTTGCAAGTCTGTGTTGTCACACTGTCTGAAAAACACATCCTGAAGATGGCCGATCGCCCGAAAACCGGTCGATGACCACAAAATGAAGCAGGTTACCACGCAAAAATGTCTGTGATGCTCTCCAGCTCTGCGGAACCAACCACCACAACTACCAAAAGTTGTGTTAGCTTTTAAGTTTAAAGAAAATTGTTGATGCCATTTTTAAGAAAATCTCAGAATACTGAAAAAAAAACTGTTCTCTAGAAACGCATTTTTGGTCAACCGATTATCTACAAATTCATAATATTGGCAACATATTTAATTCTATTTAATATTATTTAGATGATACAATTATATAATAAATTGGAATAGCACTTTAAGTATAATTTTGAAGTTTCTGCGATTTTTCGTTTTTGAGCTATGGTTCCACATACACACACACACAGACCATTTTTATAAAAACAACTTTTTCTGATTCAGGGGTCCTCAAAAACTCCCCGGTAGAAACTCGATATCGCAAATTTGTCACGATTACAATAATTTCTCTAACAGCAGAAAAAGAAAGTAATCTTGAGTTTAAAAAAATAGTTGCCTAGTTGTTGTGTTATGTAAATTGAATTTGTTATAAGTCTGTGTTATCACACTGTCTGACAAACGCATCCTGAAGATGGGCGAAATGATCACAAAATGAAGCAGGCTGTCACGGAAAATGTCTCTGATATAGAAAAACGATTGAGAACATTTTAATAATTACACGTCAACTATAGATATTGGATTAGCTTGTTTTTACAAATGAAGTTTTATACAACAAGTCAAACTATACATTTCTATCTTATTTACTTTTTCCATTTCCTGTGTCCTAAATAAGAAAGAAGAATATCTAAATAACACAATACAAGAAATACGATAAAAAATTTAAACACAATAAAAATATAATTTAAAGCAGTGAAATGAAATAGGTCATCCATCCTCTCTTAACTGAGACAGATTTATTCAGAATATCATCGCTAGAGAAGATAAGAGGAAAGAAAGAATAGAAAGAAAAAAAAAAGATAAAAGTTGGAATAGAAAATGTTCAGTGTTTGCTGGAAATGATAGAAGAATGAAGATTAAAATTGCTTGGGAGTTGGGTTAAAAAAAAGATGAAAGAGAATCGAGAATGATGAAATTAATAATAGAATATGAAGTAGAAAGAAAATGGAAAAAAATGGAGAAAATAGAAGAAAGTAAGAAGAGTGTAGACTAAGCGTATTTTGCAAATAGAAGAGGACAAAAGCTTTCCAGCATTAATAAAGTTTTCCGTCCAATTTCCAAAAGTAAACATTTAAGTAAAATGCATTTTCGTTTATATTTTGAGTAATTACATAAAAAATGTATAGTTTCATTAATTTTATTCTTGGTATTAATAAAAACCATATGGTTCACGATACACAAACAACATGCAGACTTATTTTGACCACTATATTGGATTAGATTATAACTTCGGGTGGGTGGGCTATACCCCGACGCTTATTGTGCCATCTCCGATCTTCTAGTAAGTTGAACCCTCCTCTCTTAAGAAGTTTTAAGGACTTTCACCACTAGATCTTTTTGCGTCACTAACCTTTTAGGTCGCAATGTACTAAAAGGTTTCGTATCGCAATTTGGTTATTGCTATGCAACCAAAAAGTAGGTAGCAAGCCGCTTCCTTCTCCTCGTGACAGAGTCTGCTTGAGGGTTCCGAGTTTATTAGCCCCACCTTGTACAGATTACTGTATTAAGTTTAGTGAGGATGCCCAAGCAATCTCACACTAATCCTGAATTGACTAGTTACAAATTAATGACTCGTAAAGCAATCTGGCAGCTGACTAAGAAGATGACGATTCTGTTATTATTTATTTCCCGTCAAACTCCCAAGTACAGCTCGTTAAAATTTTTTTATGATTTCCTGCTGCTGGAATAGGAAGTATTGTTATATACTCTAAATTCCATTATGAATTTCACATAACCATTTTCAAGAAATAAACTTTCTAGATTGTTAAAAATTTGTATTTTATTAATAATTCAAAAATTTATTTCCTGTGAAATAAGAGTGTGTGCGGTTTTAATTATTTTAGAGACTTGGGTTTTTTCAAGGGTCGTTCCGTTCTTTTTTTTTTTTTTGTTATTTTATTTAACAACTTGTTCCTATTGTTATTCCTTAGGCCATTTTAATTAAAACTTGTTTTAAAACTCCACCTTTGCTTTACCTTGCCTATATACATACATATGTGGTATACTTCTGAGGTCAAGGCTGCTAACTGATAGCAATTAAATGTCATCTGTTTGGAAGTGAATTATTTTATTTAAATAATGTGTATACGTTAAAACAGATATATAATTGTTCAATAATTCATGAATTCTTGTGACTTTATCTGAAAACATTGTTAATGTTAATTTTTTTTTTGTTACAGCACTTTCCTTGGAAGACGGTGCTGAATTCTTCATAAACTATTCAGGTAAGGGGCTTTCTGTAAATAAATAAATAAATACAGTCTTAGCTGAAAGATAAAAAAAAAATGTGAATGATTAAATTATAATTTTTAATTAATAATATAAGATTACATTTTGTAGAAGAAATAGCAACTAATGTCAGGCAGGCAAAGTTTCATTTAATATATGTGGGCAAGGTGAAAATTGAAAATTTCTCAGCCTAGTAGTGAAAATGAGTTTTTTTATTTTAAAAATGCATTTATTTCTCAATGTAATCTTTTAGTTCAACACACTTTGCCCGACGTTTCTCCAATAACTGGATTCCGTCCCTGAATTGTGATTCTGGAAGGTTTTTAAAATATCTATATACCGCTGCTATCACCTCTTCATTTGACCCAAAATGTTTTCAAGCCACAAATTTGTTAAGGTTTGTGAAGGATAGATGGAAACCAAAGAGAGCCAAATCTGGCGAATAGGGAGGATGTTCCAACAATTCATACTTCAAAACCCTCAATTTTCCCATTTCCAAAGCGCCTGTGTGGGCGGGTGTATTGTCCTGATGAAAGAGGATTTTTTCTGTTGCAAACCAGGCCTTTTCTCTCTATTTTTTTCATCTAGCTGATTAAGAAGTTGTGCCTAGCATTTCCCATTAATTCTTTGACCCTTTGGGCAGGAAGTCAATTAAAAGAATTTTTTTGGAATCCCAAAAAACACTAGCCATAACCTTTCTAGCCGATGCAATTGTCTTTGCTTTCTTCGGTTAGAGCTACCGGCTTCTATCAATTGCTTGGACTGTTGTTTGACTCAGTGAAAAATGGTCAACATACGTTTCATCCATCGTAACAAATCGGTTGGATTCTTCTTAAAACGCATAAACATAGCTGAGAAACTCGATTCCTCATTTGTTTGTGATCTGCATTTAACAAATGCGGCACTCACCTGTGCAAAGCTTTCTCATACTGAGTTCTTCGTGTAAAATGTGCCGTACCCTTTCTTCTGAGATGGCTACAGCCTAAGGTATCTCATACACTTTTAATCATTTAGAGCCATATTGTGTATCTTCTCGATATTTTTTTCGATAGTTGCAGTTTTTGGCCGTCCTTCACGTGTTACATCTCCAATCGATCTACGACCACTTTTTAACTCAGCTCCCAATTTTTTTACTTTGATAACGAAGGTGAAGACTCCCTATACACTTTCACTAACTTTGGATGAATTCCTGTTGGCGATAATCCATCTAAAAAGAAGAATTTTATGACGGAACGTAATTCAAGTTTATTAATTCAAGTTTATTACAAAAGCACCAACATGTTTACTTTAAACAGCCGTATAAAACAAACTATTTGTCTGATCAAATTCACATTTGGTATTTACTTTTACAACAGTGTGCCAACATAACAAAACAGCAATCATTTGTAACAGTGCCATCTATGGGCTAGACCGATAAAATCAGTAGAAATGTAAATGATCGGTTCTGTTTACTGAGTAATTGCCGTAAAGTGGAATACAATTTCATTTTGTTGCTACCTGTCCCCGATATTAACAGAATTTAGATACCAATGTTTCGAATTAAATAAAATGAACTATAATTAATTTTTACAATACTTAAATAGTAAAAATTGGCATCGTATGTGTAAATATATCATTATAGCGTGGAAATATAATAAGAGGTTAGTTGACAAGTTTAATTATTGATTTGATATTAAGATTAAATAATTTTGTAATTTTTGACTCCCAAAATAATTTGTAGATTGTAAATTTTGTATTTGTATTGTTTGTTTACCAAGTTATATTAATATTATTAACAGCTTATCACTTCTTTCTTACTCTAGCTTTCTCTCTCTGAAAAAGAGAAGCGATAAGCTGCTAACAATAATATAACTGGATAACCAAATAATACAAATACTATATATATATATAATTGTAGTTTTATATGAAAGCAAGGTTATTTCCCCTGATTTCTACTCATATATTTGATTGAGGATGCGATGTCTCCAGACAATGTCAAAGACTCTTTCAATATCGAAAAATATAGCGAGCAAATGATGTTTTTGTACGAAGGTATTTTGGATGTTTTCAAGAATGACTAAGGAGTCCATCGTACTGTGGCTTCGTCTGAAGCCAGCCCGCTGTTTGCTTATGAACTGTTTGGATTCCAGAAACCACATCAATCTTCTTCTTGTTATTCTCTCTCTAAGGTTTTGCATAAACTGTTAGTCAGGCTGATTGGACGGTAAGATTTGGGACAATATTTATCTTTACCCTCACTAAAATCGGGATGGTGATCGCCATTTGGAAATTATCTGGAGTTCCATATTTTATTATAGAACCTTAATAAATACAACTTATTTTTCTGTTTTAAATTTTTCAAGAACATATAATGAACGTTGTCAGTTCCTGGACAAATATCTGTAGATTTTTCAAACATCTGTAGTGACCATTCCAACGCCCACACTTTTAAAGGCATGTTGTCAGTTTGCTGGTTCTCTTCATCAAGAAAATATATCCCTCTATTCACATCTTCCTGTTTAGTAGATTGAAATGCCTGAGAATGCTGTTCCGATCTAGAAACAATTGCAAATGTTTCGGCCAGACATTCTGCTTTTACCGGTCATCTGTTTTAATTGTGCCATTTATGTGTAAAGCTGGGACCTGGTGACTTTGGTGAATTGTCCTCCATATCTTAGTTGAAGGTGTTGAAGAGATAGTTGAAATGAATTCTCTCCAGGACTTTTTTTTGTATGTCCTCACGCTTTGGTCTAGTGGCTAGCGGACACGCCTTTCTTGCGAGAATTCAGGGTTCGATTCCCGTAAGGGCAAGTCGGTGTTCACCCAGCAAAGTGATAAAAAGTGGGAGGCTACAGTTAATAGCGCCCTAGGTAGCGAAGGCCGGAACTAAACGGCGTGGGAACTGCGGCGTGCTTACCACACGCCCCCTGTTCAAATCGCCGTCTGGCAAGCCTTGCCCTTCATAGTCTGTTGCGCCATACGGTTTATTTTTCGTATTGTTATTACTATAAAGCTTTTATCATTATTATTATTTTAATAAATAAATACAAATTTTTGTTTTTTGAGGGGGCGCATCGACTTCCTTGGTCATTAGCGCCCCTTATACATTCTCTCTCTCTCGATCCATGGCCACAAGAGCTGGGTTGGCACATGTTCATCTTATTTGGCATCCACACACACAGTACCTTGTCCAGCCAACAAGTTGATTGTTGATTTCATTTCAAGTTGGGGATGCAACTTTTTTTGAATAATGAATCAAGTCAATTATCATACAAAGTAAAATGTTAATTTGAATAATTGTCTCCTCATAATGTTTTGCTTACCTTGTTTCCATCTACTATATAGCACATAGTTCTATAATACAATTGCAAACTTTTGTTGAAATATTAAAACAAATGGAGCGTAGTGATCTTTCTTTGATTCTCTCATATGAGAATGTAACTAATATTAATGGTTAGTATTTTGGTGTTTTGACAGTTGAATGTTTTTATCTCTCAAGTTTTATTGTAGTATTTTGTGTCTATACTAAATTCCATCTCTTTTATCATAGTACAAAAGTAGCTAGTGATTTTTTGTTTGTTTTATATTTTATTAGTAGAATGGATGGTATAGATTTTATAAGATTAAGTTTCGCGAAGGAATTTATTAAACAATCCAACAAACACATTCTATCGACAAAAAAAAATTATTGCCTCAATATTACTTCCACAGAATTTGTTGCATTATAGTTTTATGAAAGAAAAAACTATTTTTCTTTGAATGAAAAATGAAAAACTTTTCATTATATCCTATTATATAATCACTTAAGGTTTTCATTAGATAGATCTTTAATTGAAAGCAATTTTTATATTTTGATAATGACGAATAATCCTCCAAAAAAGAAACTCAGAATGAACTTTCTGTTAGTTTACTTCTTAATTCCATATGAATAAATTTTCTGAAAATTCGGGATTTCCATCTACTCTTCATCCATCCTTTCCATCTACCTTTCCATCTTCTCATCGCTTGGTCCTTAGTAATTTTTTTTTTTGTCTTCTTATATTTATGTTTAGTATTTTATTTATAATGTGCTTCCCGATGACGCTCCGGGTTTTGCAGATGTTAGGGCCAGTTTGTAAAGAATTCATTTTTGATTTCTGAAATAAAAAAATTCGGTTGTATTTCGGAAAATAATTTAAAAAAAAGTCATATATACAGTAAATAATGTTTAAAAACTAATTACAAAAAAGATTATGATTGAAGTATTTTATAATGCCAAGAAAAATTAAAAAAAAAGAAAAAAGAAAAAGTGAATTCTCCATTATAAACTTCACTAAAATTTATATTTATTTCTTCAATATGAAACAAAACAAATTCCAGTTTCCCACTTTCCTTTATTCCCGCCAATAATAGTCACGCTAAACTTATCTTAATTAATCACTAAAACATGCCTACAGTTTATTTTTTTATTAAAATTTACAAAAATAAGAAAATCCAAAAATGTCCTTAGAATGTGAAAGTCCTATGTAGTTTTTATTAAAACATTCCGTATATCGTAACATATCGTAATTTACATTTGTAAGTTTCTATTTATTAAAATAGAAATAGGAGAAATATTCCTTCCCCAAATATTTAATATATTTGAAGAAAATAAAGTGATATATGAATTTCCCGCTCTGTTCCTTTAATAATATGAATATATATAAACTACAAGTATGTACTATAAAGTACAAGTATGACTATGAGCAATGTAATGACATAGCAATGTCAAAGTCTTCACAAAATATAACAAAAGGAAAGAATATTTATAACTAGTGGCCCTACAGCCGGCCGCTGCCTTTTCAATACAAAGGTATCAAAGACAAGCACCGATAAAGCCCTGTCTATTGAATAGAAGCCACCTGGTCTTTGAAAGTCGCCGATGGGCGACCAAATCTGGCCACTGACCTGAATCACTGGTCGCCGACCTAACCAAGGTCGCACAAGGTCGCACGCTACTAGAGATGTCTTAGTGTGAGAACTTACTTACACACTTGACAGTGTGTGAGTAAGACTAATATAAACTTCGCCCCACTGGAAGAGGGGATCATTATATCATTATATCATCATTATACCAGTAGCCACATTATTATATCAGTATCATTTTACAGCAGCAGTTATACTTGAGTTCCGAGCGCGTCCCTATACAAGGTTTAACTTATAATTATTTTCATAGTTGTGCATATTAGTTTATTTATTATAATCATTTTAAATTATTTGTTATTTAACTCTTAAAATTATTTATTTACTTTTATCAAATCATATTAATTGTAGTTACCATTAGGCTCATTCAAATTATTGTTAAAATATATTCTATTTTTATAAATTCAGTGTTAGTAATTCAAGCAATAACTCTCTAAACTAACTTCTGCCTAATAAATCCCTCTTCAAGGCATCTAACTTCATACCTCAGGAATCACGACAATTGATTCCACTACAGCAACTATAAAAATCTGGTGTGAATCACTCACACAACTTTCTCTTACTCCAGTTTTCAAAATTGTAATTGATAATTTTATAGTTTGTGTACCAAATTTGATGAAATTCATTGGAGTTCGTCGAAAACTGAAAAAAAAAATTCAATAAAAGCGTACTTCCGGTTTTACTGATTTCCTTAAAACTAGGACTTTTGGTCATAAATTAATTTTGTTTGGATGGTAGAATTGTATAATCAACTACGATAGCACTTTAGAGAAAAACATAACCCCACCCCTCCCCCAAAAGCCCCCTTAAATGACTTCAGGAGAAATGTTTCAAATAAAAGTAATAGCTCTTTATATGTGAACTTCAACATTATTAGTTTAAAGAAAATCGTTGGAGCTATTTTTGAGAAAATCGCAAGAAAGAAAGAAAAAAAAACAATAAGTAAAGTGGTACTTCCGTTGAGGAATCTTGCCCGCTGACCTGTTGTCGGATCCCATGGTGATACCTAAACGGAATATCAAGTTTGAACTTTCTACGATTTTTGGTTTTTGAGCTATGCTGTTCAAATACACACACCCACATACACACACACATACAGACCATTTTCTAAAAACCACACAGGGGTCCTCAAAACGGATATTTGCGGTGAAAACTCGATATCGAAAATTTGGCTCGATTACAATACTTCCTTTTACTAGGAGTAGGAGAAGGTAAAAAGGAATAATAAACAAATAAATTAAATAAGGAACAGGAGGTGCTGCAATCTACCGTGTTTTTATGTACATCCTAATTTACTTTCATTCTTTTCTATGAGGTATAACATTAAAAAGATTACGGGAAATTCTTAGCGTAGCGTAGGCACAAAGAGGTTTTTTTTTTCCCTTCTTTCTATTAAATTAGAAATCCACCTTGAAATGTACATTATGGAAATTGCTGCTTATTATGCATCCATTGTTTTACTTATTTTAAAGTAAAATTAAAAAAAAGAGAGAGAGAAAAAAAAGAGAAATGGAAAAGGGCTTCAAATGAGCACCGTGTAATGAGCATATTTTTTTTGGTTCTTTTGTATAGGATAGTGCTGTAATTATATCTCAGGATTTCTTTTGGTTGAGATGTGATTTGTTGCTAGTAATGGCATTTACCATCTCAGACATTTTCCGTTTGGTTTTTACCTTTTTCCTTTTCTTCCAAATGGCTTTGAGTCTTTGCCTAATCATCTCAAGTATTTTTTAAGCAATGTGGCTGTAGTCTTTCATTATAAATGAAGACAAAAATGAATTTTTAGCTATTTCGATTCTGTAATTCAGAAAAGTAAGATACTTATTCATGATGCGTATGAGTTGAAACAACGTATGAGTTCAATAATGTCAGCATTGATCTTTTAGTTTATAGATATAATAATCTGTCTTGTATTCATTTGCCTAGATCTCATTATTAAACGAAACAATTCACTCACGAGAATAACTTTTTTTTTCAACAGCTAGTATTTTCTTAAAATAGACTTGATGTTGCTTGTTTACAAAAAATGGAAAAAGATAGGAAGTTTGAGTACGTGGATTGAGACCATGTTCCTGCATATATTCGCTACGTTTTCTGTTAATAGATCCTCCGCTTATGTCAGTCTGAGCTTTGGATGGGATTACTTTTCTAAAAAAAAAAAAAATCCATTCTTAAGATGAATGTGAATTACGATCTTGTACAACCTGAATGTTGAGTAAGCTGTGTATGAAATATTTAGGATTGCGTCCTCAGCAAGCAATTCCTAGTTCATCTTTTACCTAGTTGCATAAGTGCGTCTGGTAAAATTTGAAATTTAATGCCACAAATTCCGTAAAACTACCATTTTTTTTTTAAAAAAAGGTTTCAAATTAAAGTGCTAGATTTATATCTGCGCAACAACATTCATGTTTAAAGGAAGTCGTTATAGTAGTTTTTTAAGAAAATTACAAAAAAAAAGCCTATTCTGTAAAATGGCATGTCCGGTATTCCGATTTTCTTCAATTTAGTATTTCTTGAAGTGCTTGATTTCTTATGTACATTGATGGAAAAACCATAAATCATATTGCAGTGATACTGTTCACCCAGAACTCCCCAAAAAATGTTTCAAATGAGTGGTAAGGTACCGGTAATATTGTTTGTTGGTTAGTGGTTAGGGCGTGCTGTAGTGATCTGGTGATGGTATGAGGTATGGGTGTTCAGTGGCCCAGTAATATGGTGGTGGTAGAAGCGTGATGTTTCTATCAAACAGCCCTGTAGAGTTTTTGTGCGAAAAAAGTTATTATACAATTAATTCATTAATATTCCATGTTTCCTGTTATAAATCTTACTTTAGCATCTAAATTAAATGTTATTATCAATAGCTTTGTTATATATTAATTACAGGGTGGATTTTCAGACTAATAAAAAATGTTATTAGACTTGATAAAAAGAGCGCTTTTAAAGATAAATATGTGCTAAAGGTAAATATGTATGAAGTATATAGTGTTTTATGCAAGTGGCAACTTTACACCTTTAATATAGCATAGCAACACCTTTAGGAAACGATTCTCTAACTGATCCTGCTCTTTGAAATGTTGTTCCACTTATATTGTACAGTGTGCACGCTTGTATGTTTTGCAAAGGTTTTAGTAAGAGAGGGTTTGTCACAGAAAGACAAAGACAGGAAAAAAGAAAAACCCTTTATAGTTGTTACTATGTCATTTACATTAAAGTGACCTCTCAGTTTACTGTAAATTGCAGCATCTATTATTAAATGTTACGTATAAGCATGCAACTTTTGTTTCATTTTCTTTTTACTTTTCTTTGATCTAGTATAGCAATAGAAAATAGAATCTACCAAAGTTGGGGCTGTTAATGGTTCTAAGACATGAAAATTAGAATAGCAATTACCTTGAGTTATGAGTAATAATTATGAGTAAAATTGTATTATAGCAGTAAATATTAAATAAGTATACATATTGCCTAGATGAAGTGAATTGATGGTACAGGTTCAACCGTCAATCTTGACGTTGGGTTTTATTTGACGTATTAATATTATGTATAATGTAATATAAAAGGTATGTTTTTATCAGCCTCGATCCATAACTCCTGATTCCTTGGTTCGCATACTCATAAGCGTGAATCGCAACCTGACAAGCGAAATGTAGGACCTCCTCCTGAGGTGTTAATGTTTTATTTAAAGTTTAATCAATCATGCTTATATTAGCTACACTAAGGAGATCCAACTCTCTGTATAATAGCAGTTTAATTCTCGACTTCACTACGTTGTTTTTTTTTGCTGTGAAATCTATCCAGAAAGCAGTTAACTATTCCTGTCGCAATCTGTCTCTTGTGCTTGTGATTATGCAGCCGTACAGTGTTTTATTGCGTCAGGAAAACACTCGAATTTATTTACCAAGTCGACTGCATTTTACGCGCTGTTTTTTCTATTATATATAGTGGAAAATATGCTCAGCTAGTAAAACATGCATGAAAAATGACTTTGAATTGCTGATTTCAGAAGAATTCTTTCTAAGATTCTGATTCGAGACTCACGGCAACTGATTCAGGTCTAGCATCAAGACTCGGTATTTAAATGTCGTTTTCAAGCAAGTAATAAGTACCCTAGCATTAGGCATGTCATAGGCATTAGGGTTTCAGGGATTTAGGAGTTCTAGCATTACGACGTCTTTAAATCTGGGTTCAGGGAGTTAGGAGGTCTAGCATTAAGAGACGTTCTTAAAACTAGGTTCAGGGGGTTGGGAGGTCCAGCATTAAGACCAAGTCATTAAATGGATTTTCAAGGAGTTTTGATAGGTACATTACTATTTTTTTCTTAAGGAATAAGAATAAGAAGTTATTTAAAATCAGAGTTATTCCAGCTCTGAGGACTGGAAACATACAATATCTAGTACGTTAAGAATTTGTTTTAAGATGTTAGGAGGGTTCTCGCTTAGATTATTAAAGCAGTGCTTTCGCTTTTATTACAACGATCCTGATTTGAATCCTGTTGGTCTCAAAGATAATGTTACGTTTGACATCCAGGAAATATTCGGACCTTTAGTTTGTTACAGATATAATTCTAACTCTTGTTACGATTTCTAACTCTTAACGAGATGGT
Source organism: Triatoma infestans (assembly GCA_011037195.1). Lineage (NCBI taxonomy): Eukaryota > Metazoa > Arthropoda > Insecta > Hemiptera > Reduviidae > Triatoma > Triatoma infestans. The sequence continues at coordinate 25,940 of JAAEAF010006840.1, forward strand.
TAAGAGTTAGAAATCGCGTGGGAACTGCTAAGTACTAAATTCACAATTCCCAAGAGAGATCACCATCACAGGATTTGTTCTTCTTCGGTCGTTGCACTAAGAGTTTGGGTAGTCTATTTGGGAATCTAACACTAGCAGAGTCTTTATATTTCCCCATATTTATTTCTCCATGTTATCAGCTTCATGAGTGGTCATTAGACTTAGCAGTTGTTTTTGCCCTAATATTATGGTGAGACTCTGGAAAATATTGATAAGATAGTGACAATCTTGCTGATTGGTCTAAAATTATATTCTGGCCTATTCTCTCTCACTATCTCAGCATATCTCGTATCTCTGTCTGAAGAACAAGGTGTTATTTTCATTTATAATTCCATCGCGCTCTATCGCTATTAAGGTGCCTTTTTTTATGACGCATCCAGATCTCTTTAGAGACGATATTGCCACCCACAGAACTGTGAGCTGAAGAGATTATTCTCAGGGCGAGAAAAACTAAGAGGAACACTGCTGGACTCTATCCCCGGTTCTCCACATTCCAAAACGCGCGCTATATTGATCTAATCTCGCCTTAAGTAAATAATATTATTTATAATTGTGATTAGGCATTTTTGTTCCTTGTAATATAAGTAACAAATATATTTTAATACATCATTATATTTTAGCTTAACATTTGTAAAATTGTTTTAATCCATTTACTAAAAGATTTAAAAAAAAAATATATAAAATTCGAACAAAATTGTCTTTAAAATTTGTTTTGATAATTTATTTTTTTCGTTAATTATTACTCATAAAAATGGTCTATTAATTAGATCAAATAACGGCAGCAATAATAGTTAAATCAAGCCAATTAAAAGTTCATTCACCTTAGTTTTATAAACTTGATTGTTGGCATGGTGATAGACAAAATTCCACATTCAATTAGTTCCCAATTCCTTCATTAGTTCTCGTAATTTTGATTCCACTAACTTAATGAAGGAATTATTTTATTTCTGTTACCCCGGAAGTTAATGGCGTTATTATTCTCACCGGCATTAGACAAAATGGAACACTTCCTCTTACTGCTGTGAGAGAAACAATTGCAATTGTTACAAAATTTTCAAAATTCATTTTTGGCCAAAAATACATCAAGTATGAACATATTTTTAACGAAAGTACTCGTGGCACATTTTTCTCTGAGAATATTATATCACTAGAGAAACTTAAACTCAAAAAATAATCAACTAAAACTTAATTCATACAAGTTGCATTGGCGATTTACTAGAAAATGCATCTTTGATACTCAGAGTGGAAATTTAGTAATCGATATGTTGCGTTTCCTGCTAATTATGCTCATCATCTGAGATCATCTGATCGCAAACCTCTAGATTTTATCTTTGAAAAAACTCTAAATTTTATTTAAAAGACTTTTCCTTGGAGATCTGATATTTCGATAGTTTTGCGGAATTTGTGGCGTTAAATTTCAGATATTTGAATACCTTCATACTGTTAACGCTATCTTCTGGACTGCAATGTAACTACTTTGAAATGACTATGATCATGAAAAACACGTTTCTGGATTGAGGGCGCAATGGTTTGCTAGAAACCTATGATTCACCCATATTGCAATGACCCTCTCCAGGGACGTTACAGCTTGAAAGCTAATGGAACAATGGTAGTGTGGCAACCTAAAAGATCGACTATCACTTTCATCATGTAAACCTCAAACCCTTGTACTTATGTTAGAGCTCTGATAAAAAATGTCCAAGTTTAAAGAAAATTTGTCCATTTTAAATTTCATAATTATATTAACTGCAGTAAGTAAAAGTCGTGCGAGGTTTTACATCGATTTTTTTTTTTTTTAGTCTGTAGGTAAAGTAGTTTTTTTCTGTATTGCTGGTTGTAAAGTTTCTTTTGACCATAACTTAGTGAGACCAATATGTTGAGTTAGTGCCAGATTTACTAGTAAAGTTATTATCTTGATTATATATATATATACTTTTGTATTGATGAAGGAATTATTTTTATGATGTCATTAATTTATATGATTTAAAGTTTTTTATTTTAATTTTATTAGAAAATTGTTGCTAATTAACGTAATATTATTTGATTAATTCTTTATTTTCTCTTTTATTAGGATATCTATTGTAGAACCTGCTTCCTTGGTGTTTAATGAATAAAAGAGAAAATTTCTTAAAATGCCACCTTAGAAGTAATCGGATCCTTTTTTTAAAATTAACTTTTCCTTTCTCTTAGCGTTGCAGGTGAAAAGTATTGCGATCATGTCCAATTTTCAAAATTGACTTTTTAACCGGAAATATATGTTTTAGGTTTGGTGAGTACGATTAAAATGTTTTTAGCGAAATGTTCTGTAAATTGGTGTGCGAGAAAAAAAGATATATCAAAAACGAAAAACTTGATATTCCATTTCGGTACCACCACCACCACCCTGTATATGACAAGGTTTCGGTCAAAATCCGACAGCCGGTATTGCAATTTTACTGCAAGAATTTTTTTTTTTCAGCTATTCATTTATCACGAAAACAGCCTCTAACGATTTTTTTTAAAAAAAAAGTTCGTTTAATGTAACTACACACATACATTTATTTGAAACATTTTTCTAGGAAAAATTAAGAGTTGGAGAGATTTTTGGAGTAGCTACAACGACATGCTCTCTTTGTATAATGCAATTTCAGTTCAATATATATAGTTCTATCAGTGTTGTATAGTTTAATAATGGATGTGAGAAGGAGAGGAATGAGATAGAAATAAACTAGATAATGTGCTGAACACTATATAATAAACAGAAATTGGTTGCTGACTGGTGAACTGTTGTAAAAACTGTTCTTCTGTAGCTATATATATATATAGATATATATAAGTTTTTCATTGTAGTTTATTATTGCAATTCTCTCGATTTACAATTGTACACCTAACCATTCTTAGAAGCTGAATAACAACAGCACACGCACACTTCATTTCTTTACACACACACACTCCCACTTCATTAAGATAGTATTAAATATAAAATGATTGAGATTTATAACTCTCGCTCTCTTCTCATTGAACATTCATTGTAGTAGCAGCGTTCTTCCTTTTTAATAACACCTTAACTCAAGTGTATATTGTTGTTCTGTTGTGTAAATAAATATTGTGGTTTTTAAAAAGTGAATTGCAAAATCCCAACATATAACTGGCGCAGTCGGTAGGACCCCAAACAGTCGAACGCATATCGACCCCGGTCAAAGGCCCGAACGAATATCGAGTCGTGCGATTTTTACCGCTTTATTGACCAAGAAGAACCTGAAGAACTTGAAGACCTGAAGTCAACTCATCGAGAAAGCAACCAATGAACATGGTACATTTTATTTTTGTGTGAGTAGAAATTTAATGATATTTATATCAAAATTAAAAAATTAGAAAACTTTTCAATTTCAAATTAATCTAACAAATTAGAAAAACTAACAGATTCAAAACTTTAATTAAAAATAAGGAACTAACCTATATTATACCTCTAATATTGTTGTTTATATAATTGTTATTATCAATTAATCACCATGTCATCAGCCACTGAAATCAAAGCCCTCACAGACACGATCCCCAATTTTAATGGATATCCTAAACAGTTAAGTTTTTTTATTAATAGAGTTGAGGAAATCAGCAGTATAATTGAAGGTTATACCCCCAAGGTTTCCGATGGTTTCAAAAAACTAGCACTCATTAATATAAAAGGTAAACTCGTAGATAAAGCCGCTGAAACAATACAAGCACAGGATTTCGCAACCTGGGCTCAATTAAAACAATTTTCTGATATCCAAATTCGCAAACAGGCAAAATTCTAACAGTATATTACTCGATATATAGTATCGAAAATGTAACAAAAACCCCACGGATTTCGTAGCGGAAATCATGGAAATGTTTGACCAGTATAAACAAAAACTTTCTCTAGAAAATAACAACGCGAACATAATACATGGACAAAACGAACAACTAGTAGTTTTACACACGATTGTATCACTGAAGGACCCACTAAGAAATAACTTGGCTACGCGTAACCCACAAACCTTAATTGAGTTAGACAGTCTATTACGAAACGACTTTCAGTACTTAAAATTACAGCACAGTAACCATGAGTACAAACCAAAACCAAATTTTAACTATAAGCAGATACCAAATAACCAACTAGTAAGATTCCCCCCTAGAACCAATTTCCCAACTGGACCTGTAAATCCTATACAAAGACAAATCCCTAGACCTCAACAGCAAAACTCGAATTTCAACAGACCAACGCCTATGTCCATTTCTACAAGGCAACCTCCAAAAACTTATTGGAACAAACCGGATAACTATTTCACTAGAAATACTTCAAATCAACCCAGGAATTTTTCTGTAGAAGAAGTATACAATGCTGATGAAATCCCAATTAACGACGAAAGGACAGAACCCTGGAAAGACGAACCTTTTTTAGAAGAAACCCGCCTATCCCAGAATATCACATAATGACACATACGGAACACAGTTGTCTCCCGTACATTTACTACAACAACAATTTAAAAATTTTACTAGACACCGGTAGCACCACCTCTTTTGTAAACCCTGACGTAGCAAAGAAACACTTTCACGAACACATAATACCAGACCCATTTAAAATCACAACAGCTCACGGTACTTCTTTAGAAAAATTCAGTACCCTAATACCCCTCTCAAACCTATTTAAACTAGACGGATTGGAACTAAAATTTAGACTATTCAAATTCCACAACCATTTTGACCTCCTATTAGGACTAGACACACTAAAATATTTAAACGCATACATCGATTTGAAAAACAATTGGGTAATTACGCCACATACCAAAATAAAAATACACTACCAACAGACTCCTCAAAACAATAAATTATACACATACAACATACCCGGTAAAACTGAACAAATAATTAAAATTCCGATAAAAAATGTAAGAGACGGTGAATTTATAATTCCCTATACTCAAATGAAAAACTTAGAAATAAAAGAATGCTTAGTGAACGTAACTGACCACGAAGCAATTTGCATGATTAGCAATCACAGTCACAATCCCTTGAAACTAACAATTAATGACCCTATGTGTGTAGAAGAAATTCATTCTATTGACACAAACAATAACTACACACAACGAAACAAATATTTTGACCCGACCAACATTAGAACCGACCACATGAATTCGGAAGAAAGAACCGCAATCAAAAATTTGGTAAAAAGTTACGCTGACATTTTTCATAACGACAATAAACAATTAACATTCACTAACCAAGTAAAACATACTATAAGAACTAAAGACGAGATACCCATTTACACTAAATCGTACAGATACCCTCAAATATTTAAAGACGAAGTACAAAATCAAATTCAAAACATGCTTGAGCAAAATATAATACAGCCATCCAACTCACCCTGGAACTCCCCAATTTGGGTAGTGCCCAAAAAAAAGGACGCCTCTGGCAAACAGAAATTCAGACTGGTAATTGACTATCGGAAGCTAAATGAAAAAACAATCGACGACAAATACCCACTACCAAACATTACAGATTTACTTGACAAACTGGGTAGATGCCAATATTTTTCAGCTATAGATCTAGCCAGCGGATTCCACCAAATTGAACTGAGTCCGGATAGTATCCCCAAGACAGCATTTAATACGGAACAGGGCCACTACGAATTTATTAGGATGCCCTTAGGTCTAAAAAATGCCCCGCCCACTTTTCAAAGAATCATGGACAGTATATTAAGAGGAGTAGATAATTGCATGGTATATTTAGACGATATCATTGTTTTCAGCACCAGCTTACAACAACACATAGGTAACTTAAAACAAGTATTTGACAGACTAAGACAGGCCAACTTTAAAATCCAATTAGACAAAACCGAATTCCTAAAACAAGAAATAGCTTACTTAGGACATGTAATCACACCACACGGAGTAAAACCGAACCCCGACAAAATAAGAGCAATTAAAGACTATCCCATACCACAAACAACTAAACAAATAAAAGGTTTCCTAGGTCTCCTAGGCTATTACAGAAAATTCATACCAAACTTCGCGAAACTAACTAAACCATTTACAAAATGCTTAAAGAAAGGAAGCATAATTAACATAAAAGACCCGGATTACGTAGAATGCTTTAACACGTGCAGAAATTTACTTACTAACGAACCAATTTTACAATTCCCCGATTTCACCAAAGAATTCATCTTGACCACCGACGCTAGCAACTTCGCTTTAGGAGCCGTCCTAAGTCAACAAACTAACGGAACCGACTTACCAATAGCATACGCTAGTCGAACTCTCAACGAAACGGAAACAAAATTATCAGTCATAGAAAAAGAACTCCTAGCAATTGTCTGGGCAACCAAATATTTCAGAACTTACCTATACGGTCGTACCTTTAAAATATTCTGTGACCATAGACCTCTCCAATGGCTCTTTTCGCTAAGAGAACCTAATTCCAAATTACTACGTTGGAGATTGAAATTAGAAGAATTTAACTATCAAATAATTTATAAAAAAGGAGCAGAAAACGTTGTAGCAGACGCGCTATCTCGTGTAGAAATTAACAATAATGAAACAGATGACGAACTAATTGACAAGAGCATAAATGACTTATTAAACGAATTTAATGAACGATATCCTGAACTGATAGAAAATTTTGATTATGACGAACTTGAACAAGCCCTTGAACCATTAATTAACATACCTAATCATAGAAACCCAGAAACAGAGTCCATACGAGTAAATATCGATAACGAAAGCATTATAGGCAATGATGAGGACAGCGAATTAGAAATCATAGACGACGGCAATTCCACCGTGCATAGTAACGCTCTTGGAAACACCACGTTGACTATCCCCATTATAGAAAGCCCAATTAACTACAGCAAATTTCAAATTATACTAACCCTTGTAAAATATGACCCAAAACCCCCACAGATAATAAGACTTTTCGATACCAAGACAAGAATAATCGCCGAAATTTCAGAAAATAACTTTAGAGACGATGTAGTAACGTTATTAAAAGAATATTTGCAACCGAATACTAAATACGGATTATTCTTTGAAAACGATTTTTATAACAAATTCACTCAAATAGTGACGGAAACTTTTAGCACTAACGAAATTCAGTTAGTTAAATTTACAAAGAAACTTTTAGACATTACGGAAAAAGAAGAAGCGGAAGAAATAATAGAAAATTATCATCTAGGTAAAACTAACCATCGCGGTATAGAAGAAACCTACAATAAAATTAATCGAATGTATTATTGGCCTAATATGCGCAATACCATTCAAAATTACATCAATAAGTGTGACATTTGTCTGAGAACGAAATACGATCGCACACCACTCAAACCAAAATTCAACCACACCCCTACGGCGACAAAGCCTTTAGAAATTGTCCACATTGATAGTATTACCTTAGATAGTAACAAATTTTTTAGTATCATCGATTCATTCTCCAAATACGCCCAAGTCTATAAACTCAAATCTGGGCAAGGAATCGAAGTAGCAAATAAATTAGTAGAATATTTCACACGATTCGGCATACCCGAACAAATTATAGCCGATAACGGTTTAGAATTTAATAACGCAATAATAAAGGAATTACTTGACCTACACAAAATTAAATTACATTTTATTACGTCACAGCACCCCGAATCCAACGGTGTAGTAGAAAGATTCCACTCCACATTGGTAGAACACGTTAGAATTATAAAAAACAGAGAAGAATTCAAAAAAGACAACATAGAAAACAAGGTCAACTACGCAATTTTAGCTTACAACCATAGCATTCACTCCACCACCAAACTGACCCCGTACGAAATATTATTCGGACATATTAGAACTAACCCCCTATTCGAATTAAATTTAGAAAATAAAATTGTTAACGACTACGTAAACAAACACAAAGAAAAAACTAAAATACTGTACCAACTAATACGAACCCGCATAGACAGAAACAAAGAAAAAGTAATCAATAGTAGGAACCAAAATAGGGAAGACCCGATAGATTTGCCAAACGAAATCTATGTAAAAAACAAACAAAAAATGAACAAGACAAACGACAAATATCAAAAAGAAACCGTCGAAAACGTAAATAACAAATTAAAAACTGTAACTATAAAACCACGGCATTATAATACCAAAGAGAAAATTCACTTATCAAATGTAAAAAGACCACGGAAAAGGTCACATAAAGAAAATGTAAAATCCCCGCGAAAGAAAACTTATGACTTTAATCCTGATGTTGCAGGACCCTCACGTTGTTCGCCCCCTGCCTAACAACTGAAATTAAGGAAATCACCAACAACATCGGACTACTACCGATAAGACTGGGCACAGCCAGACTACAATTTGCCGAACACACCTTAGTACACTATTACGACATTGAAAGCCTGTTTTCAGAATACAAAATACTAAACAATCAAGAATACAGACTCTTACAATACGTAAAATTTAACAAAACTATTAACCAAGAAATCATACCACACATTAACATAATCAATTACACTAAATCCCTCATCGAAGACAAAATTGACCATTTATTAGTCCACACTAATGAACGAAAGAAACGAGGACTTATTAACGGACTGGGAAGCCTAATAAAAATGATAACCGGAAATCTAGATAGCGAAGACGGAGAAAAAATTAACAAAATTCTAGAACACATACAAATAAACAAAAACAACCTCCAAAGCCAAATAAAGGCAATGTACTCCATTAACAAAGAGTTAATAAAAAACTTTAATGACACGATACAAACTATTCAATCTAATGGCGAAGAATTAGCAACTAAATTACTCCTTATTGATAAGATGACTAGAACACATATTGAAATTACAACTATCAAAGACGCCTTAAATCAACTACAAATTCTTTATCACCTATTGCTAAATACTTTGCAAGACATTGAAAACTCCCTTACATTCTGTAAACTAAAAATAATACACCCAAGCATAATTAGTACACATCAACTATTTAATGAATTAAAGCTAATAGAAACTTATCACAAACACCTATTAATCGAAGTAAAATTTGAAAACATCTTAAACTTTGAGGACATGCTAAATGTCAATTGTAAAGTACAAAAAACAAAATCAACTTATTTCCTTGGACTACCATATTTTTGGAAGATCAATTAGAATTGTTCACTATGTTATCAATCCCAACAATTCATGAAAATAAAATTGTAACAATTATACCAGAAACAAATTATCTGTTAAAATCTAAAAATAATAAGGTTAGACATCTTAACGAAAACTGTATCAAAAATAAGGTGTACCAATGTTCAAAATTATTAGTATCTATTCACCGCAGTTCATGTGAAGAAGAAATACTACTCTACGGGAATAGCTCGCTTTGCCAATATACCGAATTAAAAACTGAAAATAATCACATAACATTTATTCCAGAGATTAATCAATTCCTAGCAGTATTCACAACACCAGAGACGATCAAAATCCAACTGGACGACGCTATGGAAACAAAAACATTAAAAGGTATATTTTTAATAAAGGCGCCCAGCGGTACCCTAACTTACAAAGGAAAACCATTAATCTACCAAACATCCTCTAACGGAAAGCCAATGCTGATGGGCAACATCAACCTCACACTGACTCCACAGCAAAGCCCCAAATTCAACATCAATTTGAGGAAACTTCACTTAAAAGACATTTCACCTAACCCAATCAACTCAATTGAAACAAATCCTATATTAACCATTAATCCCAGTTTATGGACAATTATTCTTTATGTAATTACATTAATTTTAGTTACTTGTATCATCACTGTCATTATTAAACAAAAGAAAATAATTATCAATAATAAGAAAGCTAGTTCAGATGAAGTAGTCAATTTAGAATTTTAAATTCATTCTTTAATCATATTCCATTAAACTATTACCTTATTATATAAAATCTTTACTATTTTATTACTGATTTGTATTAATTGTATTTGTACAACAATCATTTATTATATTTATAATTATAGTCTGTATATTATAGAACTTAGGAAATTAATTATTATATTTAAATCTTCTTAAAAGGAAGCTTTATTCTCAGAAGGGAGGAGTTACATTGTAGTTATTATTGCAATTCTCTCTATTTATCAATTGTACACCTACCATTCTTAGAAGCTGATAACAACAGCACACGCACACTTCCATTTCTTACACACACACACTCCACTTCATTAAGATAGTATTAAATATAAAATGATTGAGATTTATAACTCTCTCTCTTCTCATTGAACATTCATTGTAGTAGCAGCGCTCTTCCTTTTTAATTTCTTAATAACACCTTAACTCAAGTGTATATTGTTGTTCTGTGGTGTAAATAAATATTGTGGTTTTTAAAAAGTGAATTGCAAAATCCCAACATATAACTTTAATATATATATATATACGAATCGAATTCTCCTTCCTTAGTCTGGCCTAGATGGGGAGTAACTAACGTTTGATTCATTCAATGACTGATTCTTTGCTCTTCGGTTCCTATGATTCTTTAATGATTCGGATCCCATTGCAATGTACGTTAAATTCATTGCTATAATTCCAAATGTGAAGAAAACCTGTTAACGTCACAGAATTGCTTTCTTTTGGCAATTTTTCTTGAAAATAGGCTCCAATGATGATTTTGTTTATTAACTTTGAATGTATGAATTTCATGTGAAACTTTCATCTGGAAAAATTTATTTTTGGGGTTTTCTGGAAAATCTGTAACCAAACTTGGGCGCCACATAGCGCAAAATATAACCAAACTTGGGCGCCAGATAGCTATCGCGGAAAATCTGTTACGAAATAAAAGAAAATTCCAGCTTTCAGCAAGCTTAGAGTGAGACGGGGTGAGCTTAATTCTCCATAGATTATTAATTGTTGGCCTGAGCCAATATATAAATCATTAAAATTCCGTAGTGCAAATAGCTTACATAAATGAGAGGCAAGGAAGAAAAACAGAAGAACGATGTTATTTGCAATAACATTTATTATAATCTAATTGAATCTTTTAAAGAAATATTCTCATACGAAAGTAGTGCCCTGCTAAATAATAATTATAAAAATAATTATATTTTTAAATTTCTGGTTACAAGTTGGGCTTAACTTAGAACTGCCGTTACATTAGAGAAATATACTAGGATATGGTATTTAGATTTGGATAAGATCTGTATTAATCATATTTCTAAAGACCATGTTTAATAACCCACCACCTCAATTTATATGTCATTTTATGACCAA
>JAAEAF010006841.1:0-22296 GCA_011037195.1 Triatoma infestans
ATTTCCAAATAGCGGGAATATTTAACAAATTATTGTTAATATGTATTTGTATTCTTCGCCTGTTAGAATATTTGTTGATGGCTCTAGCGGTCCAACAACATCAATTGAAATAGCTTGCCAAACATTAGTTGGCTCGCTAAATGTGCCTATTGGTGGTTTATAGGCGTTGTCGGTTTTTCTAGTGGCGCAACTATGACACGTCTTGAACAAAACATATAAAATGAAAGAAGTATTCTACGGCAATGGTAAACCGTCTGCCGGAGGTTGATGTACATATATATAATAACAATTACAAATTGTTTTATAAATTGAATAAATATTTAAGAACAAAAACTGCTAATAAAGGAATACAAAAGTTGAAAAAAGAAAGAAAAATAATAATACAAATAAAATAGTAATAATAAACAGAAAAAAGAAAAGAAAGTCATTCACTTAAACTAAATAAATTTTCTTTCTTTTAAATAAAAAAAGAATTAGATTCCTCAATAACTAAATATATGAACAAATTACTAAATACATTTAGTTATAACAAAAAGAATCTGAATACTAATAATATAAAGAGAGCTCAATCAAAATTAAATTTCATAATTAAATTATATCTATATTGCCAGGCGTGTCTCGCAAAATTAATAATCCCAATGCAGTTTTCGCCATTGAGCATCAATATTAACTGCGGTCTAGATAATTTGTCGCAACCAACATAAAGCCTACGGATCTCGGAGAGAATGGAACAGTCTGCCAAAAAGTGATAGACATCCTCACTCGCTTGAGAGTTACATAGCGAACACAATGCATTACCTCTCTCAACCCAAGGGGTATAATTTAAATAGAGCAGCTCACCGCGAAGTCTGAATAGCCAACCAAGTTGACAAAGCGTTAGATTCGTTAAGTTGGATACCAAGCTTCAAGGCTTGACAGAATAATCCAACTCTTTATATAATAAAAACCTCGTAGAGCAACGAGCCAACTCCACACACTCCTCAAAATGGTGATCCCCTATTCTTTGTACAATGGCCGTTAGTTGCGTCCGCCAACTAGACATATTTACTATAGATGAATCAAATACACAGGAGTAGCGCTGAGCTAAGGAAGACCAATGCTTAAACCAAAAAATTTTATTTTTAATAATCTCCAAAGACAATATTTTGGGAAGGCGATAATCGGGCAAGTTAAGAATTTTGAGACAGTATCTAAAATGTAGAGAAAAAGTAAAAACCTTAATAAGAGTTGTGGACGTTTCAATGGGAAGCATATAATTAGGGGTCACGGAAGGCAATCTGAAAACTTTTTTAATAAAAAATCTTTAAAACTTTTCTAATTCTTCATACCTTTGAAAGCCCTAAACCTGACAGGCATAACAAACCACGGTACGAGAAACTGCATTAAAAAAAGTATATTTAGCCGAAGGCGGGACTGAGTTATTTGCAATGAAATCAGACCAAAACCTGTTGACCCCGAATTTGGCCGAAGAGATTGTATCTTTCAAGTGTGAAGTCATAGATAATCGGGTAGACAGCAAAACACCCAGATATTTATACTGATTAACAACTTCCACGGGTGAACCCTTGTAAAGCCAACGTTCAGAAGAAGCAAGTCTACCTCCCTTCCGAAATACCATAATTTTAGATTTTGTTAAATTTAAAGATAAATTCCAGAGATCACAATAAGATTCTAAAATTTTAATATTTCTTTTGAGAGTAGTAGGGTTATCCGCTAAAAGCACCACATCGTCGGCATACATTAATATCTTGAATACGACTCCACCTATACGAACACCACCTTCAAGAGCCAGAGGTAAATTGTCCAGAAAAAGCGAGAATAATATTGGACTGAGTAGGCAGCCCTGGCGAACCCCACTAGTGACTCTGAAAAAGTCAGAAATGCCATCTTTGTACCTAACTGCAGAAGTCGCCTGGGCATATAAACTTTTCAAAGTATTAATAAATTTGGACGAAACCCCAAGATTAAAGAGCTTCAAAAATAGTGAATTATGATCTACAGAATCGAAGGCTGCTTTTAGGTCTACAAAAAAACAATACAACTTACCCCCTGGTCGCATAAATTTAAGCTTAATTATATTGGTTAAAACAAACAAGTTGTCAATCGCGGAGTAACCACGTCTGAAACCAGACTGGAATTCACTTAAAAAGGAGTTGTCTGTAACAAACGATTCCAGACGACGTAGCAAGAGACCAGTGAATATTTTAGCAACTGCATCTAAGCAAGAGATTCCTCTATAGTTACTTATTTCATTCACATTACCCTGCTTGAAGAGTGGGAAAATAATAGATCTACCAAAAGAAGGTGGGGTTGCTTCAAAATCATAAATTCTATTGAAGAGTGATAACATTTGGGAGTAAAAATCCTCCGGGGAATTTTTGAAAAACTCATAGGTAACACGATCGAAACCGGGTGCCTTATTATTTTTTAAGTTTTGAATAACTGCATTTAATTCCTGGAGAGAGAAGGGGGAATCAAGAGCATAAGAATAAATCAAGGGTTGAGCATATAATACAGTAGAGGAGGGAGGCGGTGGATTAAGTAAACATTTGAAATGGGTAACTAATTCGGTGACAGAAATTTTAGAACTACAAATGAAAATTTCCGTTTAAAGTGAGAAACAAGATTCCAAAAATCTGTTGAGCATTTAGCCGATTTAAACTGTTTTGTAAGCGACTTAAAAAAATCTTTTTTCTTTTCCAAACAGATTAATTTATATGAATAATTAGCATCCAGATACGCTTTTCTAACTACTTCAGAATTAGACTTACGAAATAAATTTAAGAGAGCAAAGGATCTTTTTCTGGCTCGAAAACAATTACCATCAAACCAACTCATCTTGCGAACTGATCTAATGAAATCAGAGCAACCTGGGGTATGAGGATAAGAACATTTAATTAAATCCACTAGAACAGTTAAAAATTCATTATTACAACTGGGAAAAGAAGAAATACTATTTACATTAGTTTCCAAAGTTTTTTTAAAAATTTCCGCATCTCTCTCGCGCCAGATCAACTGAGGTAATAAAGGTAAAGTGTCATGGTTAGCAGTGGTAGACAAAGTTAGAGATAAAACTATTGGGAGATGATCTGAGAAATTAAGAGATAATACTCCGAAATTAAATATATTGGAGATAAAATCCAGGGGGACACAACACAGATCGTTGACTGAGCATCCCATACTTCCAATAAAGGTATAATCTCCTTGAAGATCACCCTGAAATCGCCCATTTAAAATTATTAAATCTAGACTATTGCAAAGATCTATAAATTTGCAACCTTTTCCATTAAGAATTTTATCCTTTGAATTTCTCATATGGCGACAATTGGGATTATTAATCAACAAATCACCTGGCAATTCCTGTGAGGAACCCACTCCCACATTGAAATCTCCCATTAAAATAAATTTAAGATTACAATTCAATTCTAGGAAATTAGATAAGTAAGAAAAATCTTCTTCTCAAGCGTTCAAATATACAGGTAAAAAAAATATTTCAAAATTTGTGTTTTTCATTCGTATTAAGTTAACACCATCTAGTTTACAATAATTAATAAGAGTATTAGGAAAAGAGCTATTTTTAATACCATATACCCTTCCACCCATAGGTCTTCCGAATTTAGAAGATCTAGTAGCAGAAACCCAAAGTAAATTATAATTAGAAAAGAACTTCTCATAGAAATTAAATTTTTTTTCTTCTACAAAAGTTTCTAACAGAATAAAAATATCGTATGTTCTTAATGAATTCAAAAAATCAACATTTTCAATTTTGCTTTTTAAACCACAGATGTTGTATGAAATAATAGACAAGGAATGAATATGCTCAACAATACATTCCGGGACATGCCGACAGACGGTTAAATCTCATCCATCAATTTTTCCAGAAGTGCTGGGGGTGACCTTAGGTTGAACAACTCCCTTCACCGAAGCAGAAGTACGGGAGAAGTAATCACATGGCAGAGCATTCGAAGAAACTGCAGACAAGAAAGAGGAAATGTCAAAGCCCACAATATCCTTGAGCTTATCCGCACCATTTTCAGAGCCAAATTTCAAACCATTCACCTGACAAAAATCAAAACGATGAGAATCGATGTAGAGACGATCATTAACCACTGTCACTTTTAATGTACTTTTCAAGCGTAATAGTTCTCTGCGAATTAACAGAAGTTTAGATCTTTTTCTGCGAACATTCTCTGAAAAGTCATGGTGTAATATAAAACCAGAATTTTTCAGTTTTTTAGTAGATCTCAAAACTGCTAGTTTATCACTATAACGTGAAAACGTAACCAAAAGAGGTCTGTTTTGGGTCCCTCTTGGACCAAGTGAAAAAACTTGAATATTCTCTACGATGATCTCCACCTGCAAAACTTGGTGACAGAATTCGGAAACTAAATTGTTTAAGTTATCTTCGGGATTGTACTTCAGACCCCTAAATTAAAATCAAGTTACTTCTGCGGCAACGATTGTCTAAGTTATCCAAGAAATCGACATTCCTTCTACTTGAGGCTTTTAGAACCTCCGTCTCGCTCCTCTGCTTCTGGTTTTCTTCTTTAAGAGACACAATCTCAATATGTAAAGCATTGACTTCTTCTTTGGAAGCTAGAGCTGCCAGTTTATCCATCCAAGCTAGAGCCAACAAACTATTCATAAGTTTTGCCATAGAATCCATGAGTTGTGACATAGACACACCAGATAGAAGGAGAGAGGAGTTATCAGACATTGCAGAAAACACCACTGGTTCTTTCTTAGCAACTTTCAATTCTAGTTCAGGCGAGCTTCTAGCACGTTTAATTCTAGAGTTATTAATGCGAGGTACATAAGTAAAATCCTCTTGTGACATAAAAAGGTGAATAACGTAGAAGGAAGAAAAAAGTAAAAATTATTAAAAATAAATTCCACCGGAAATGGTATAAAACTTTAAAAATAAATTACTAAAAAAAAAAATTATTAATTCTGATGCAGTTGCAACTTAAATTTAAATACTTGCATACAGTGCTGCCAACAGAAGGTAGTTAATAAGAAAGTCAGTATTATCAAAAGCAGTTGAACAGATGATCCGTGAATAGAGATAGAAGTAGAAGAGTGAGTGAGATAGAAACTGTTCTCCCACTCAAAGATTTTAAACTGCACTTATTTACTTACAGACTGTTCGCCACTAGCCAGTCCCCACTACTAGGGTCCAAATTCTGATTTACACTAAATGTACTTTTTATTTAATAAACTAGAATGATTAAATAAACACTTTTCTCTGCTAAAAACACATTCAATCACTTGGAAACTATTAAAATCAAAAAGTATGATAAAAACTGATATACGACATAAAAAAAAAATATCAAAAAACTTCACAAAAACTTCAAAAAATTGAAATAAACAGGAGCGAAAACAATAGATGTGCACTGTCCGAAAGCAAAACATGAACTCTCTCTCTATCATCACGTAAATAGGTTTTTCTAAATTGTTTCTTGGCTAGAATAATAGTAACTTTTCCAGGGACAAGATAGCTGAATCAAACGCTATGAGCATTTGTTTTATTTTTTAAATAAGTAATAAATAGATTATAATATTTTTTGCGCGAGTACAAAAGAATAAAAATGCATCAAAAACAAACCATTAAGTTTTGGAATTTTAGAATATCTTTGAATCAATATTTCAGTTTGCGCAGTCCATCCGTTAAAATTTGTCTAAATTTAGTTGTATAGAGGAATTCAATGTAAAAACATAGTCTTGAAATTTGTTGGGCCACACAATACATATATATATATATGAGATAAGCGGATGATTTATATTCCTTCCTGAAAGAGATAGTCTTCAGTGCCCTTGTACAAATGGGGTCAGACCCAGACTATTTTACAAGTTCCAACACACATTTCCATTCAACATTTGTCTTCCTAAGTTGGCCATATCATATAAATATTCTCTCTTTCGTTTTTAAAATTGTAGATATTGTCATTTAAATGAATATTAATTATCTTCATTCATTAAACGAATTATTAAGAAACCATTTCCATTTTTACTTAATAAATCTCTAAGCTGACATTATTAAGATTTAGAGGTTTGCAAGTATGAAAATTTCGTTATACTCACTTTTCTCAGAGACATCAGGAATAAAAAAACTACTATAAATACATAGTTCTAATGAAATAGTGAATATGACATATAGCCACAAAGTAATGGAAGCAATCGCCCACAAATTCGCTTCAGAAAAGCTGGATATAATAGTTCCATTTGCTGCCGCATCGAGGCGCAACCTTCGGGCCTCCAAGCACATGTTAGCAACTCATTACCTCCTCTGACAAGCCCACTACAATGTATTGGCGAATGTGCTCAACTTCGTTTGACAGCAAATCTCCCACCTAGAAGCTGAAAGGCACAACATGCACCAGTTACTACTTACAAAGGACACAATGTGCCGATTTTGTAAGGCTGAGGAAGAAACTCCAGTACACATTCTTTGTGAATGCGCCGGACTCATGAGGATAAGGTTTCATCAGGTGGGAGTAAGTAATCCTGAAGTCATCAATTTCATAACTGAACGCTTTCAGCTTTGCTAAGCCTGCTTAAAAGGACGAAGCTGGAAGATGTGCTACAACATTGAGGTAGTCGTGGTGGAAAAACGGTTATGTCACCTCTTTGCCAATCTAATCTAAATTAACTGAATAAAAGTCGACCATCTGAGGAGATAAGGAATAATTCGCGGCAGATAAACTTCATATATTAAAGAGGAGGTCACCAGATCAACGTTGACGTGTTAACGAGCCTCAACATCAACCTTGTAAGGTTCCCACTAGCTAATCCAAACGTTACAGAAAAGTAATTCTGTAAACTAGTGACATCATTTTTCAGGCGGCTCACATCAACCAACGCTAAACCAAGTTATCACACCACCATTCTACATTCATCACGCTACCAACTATCATCACTCTTCGTTCGGTCATTCCACTCAGCATATATACTCTGCTCTCCTTATTCAGTAATTCTTTAAAATTGTAAATTCTGAGTTTTCTGCTTCTTCAAGTTGTGTTCGTCAATTCGCCAAATCACAATTATTCTGCTACGATTACAAAAAAGATACATCCATTATTTATATCCCGTAATACCCCCCCCCAAGAAGACTTTGACCCACGAGTTAAGATCATTTTAATCCATATTATTTTTAATTGTTACTGATTGTAAGTTAAATATATTTTAAAATTATTTATATATAAATATGTTCTAAAATGATTATGTGAGATAAATGTACTAAAATCAGAAAACATATTAAATATTCATGTTAATTTAGATATTTATCTCGATTAATAGCTATGCATATGTTTATTGCATATCTATCACACTCGATCTTAATGCTAACTAATGGTAAATAAATAAATAAAATAAAATAAAATTGAAAGATCTGCTCGGATAGATTTTGGAATGTGGCCAGTTTAAATTACTTAAAAAAAAATACATTGTGAAGTAAAAATAAACAAATATTTATCATAATATGATGATAATAATCAAACTAATTAAAAGTGATACACTTACATTACTTGTGATCAAATTAGTTTGATGTGAAGTACACCCTGAATAATCGGGTACTTGCCAACGACCTTTGCCTGGTTCTATCAAGAGGCATTGCCTAGTTGCTGTACCAGTGTAACCAGATGGGCAATGTGCTGATACTTGTAGTCCTGGACTAGCATCCGACCATATTTCCTGGCCAACACATTTAGATGTGGCAGTTATTTTATCAAGTACATCAACCCTAGAAGTACCTTCACCATACCACACACCGTCCACAGCTTGACAAGAGAATAGTCCACCTTTCTGTTATAAAAAAAAAAAAAAAAAAAAAAAATTGTTAAAAATTAATAAATATTAAAAGTGAAAAATCTAATTATTATTATTAAAATTCCATAGCAGGACAGACCAGTAAAATAAATTCTGTCTTGTGTTTCCCAAAACGTTATTTTTTTAATTTGTGAAATAAAATCGTTAAACTTCTAGCAGACAATTTATTTATTCACATTTTTATGTCTTTTCTAGACAGTCAGTCTTTATGACTTTTTATCTTCACAAAATGTAAAAGGACATTTTGTGATTGCGTCCAATTTTTAGAAATCAAGTTTTTCTCCCGAAATATATGTCGTGAAGTCTCCTAAATCTGAAAAAGTAGTATTTAGAAATTGGTTGGAAATGTACATTTATGAGGTCCACTGAGTTGAAGAAAAGGTTTTTAGAAATTGATTGAAGTCTGTATGTATGGTCAGCGTACTAGACTCCCAGGCGGAGGACCCGGTTTCGAGTCCAGCTGTGCGCCCTTAGATTTTTTCTTCTAGGAGCCTCTACAGCTCACTCGGGTGATGGACAGTGTTGTCTGTAACACTGTCCAAAGGCCGGCAGTGCACTGAGAAGGCTCCGAGCACTAATGACCATAGATGTTAACTCGCCTTAAATTAGAAAAAAAAAAAAAATCTGGTGCGAAACATTCACAAAACTTACACAAAATTATAATTGACAAATTTTTATAGTTTGTATACCAAATTTACCGAAATTCGTCGCAAACTGAAAAAAACTGTTCAATAAAAGCGCACTTCCGGTTTACTAAATTTCTTAAAACTCGGATTTTCAACAACATTTAATTCTAATTAACAGTTATTTAGTGGTCAGAATTGTCTAATAATGAATAGCACTTTAGATGGAAACCTAACCCCACCCTTCCCCAAAAGTGCCCTAAAATGCATTTTCCCGGAGAAATGTTTTAAATAAAAGTTGTAGCTCTTTGTATGTATGTATGGTTGATATTCCAAGTTTAAAGAAAATCGTCGGTGGTATATTTGAGAAAATCGCAAAGAAAGTAAAAAAATCTAACTTGTATAGTGGTACTTCCGGTGGAGGAATTTTGACAGATAACGTACTGTTAGATCCCATGGTGATATCTAAACGGAATATCAAGTTTCAACTTTCTACGGTTTTTCGTTTTTGAGCTATGCTGTTCACATACATACATAAATACATACATACACACACAGACTCACACACGCACAGAGACCATTTGCTAAAAACCACTTTTTTGGGCTCAGGGAACTTCAAAACGGATATTTCCGGTGAAAACTCGATATCGAAGATTTTGACACGATTACAATACTTCCTCTTACTAGGAGTAAGAGAAAGTAATAGAATGGATAATTACAGCAAGCTGGTTGGTATTTCGTTTAGGAACTAACGTAAAATGCGACAATAAGGTTTTGTTCAAATTCGGCCAACCATTGACTAGATTTTTTTAGTTTTTGCGACTTTCCTGAAAACAGTTCAAGATTTTATTTGAACTTAGTATATTAACTAACTCTAAAAAAAGAGCTACAACTTTCATTTCTAATATTTTTCCAGAAAAAAATCATTTAGGGGGTTTTGGAGGGAGAGGGTACGTTAGGTTTCCTTCTAAAGTGCCATTTCAATATATTGTACGATTCTATCGTCTATAAATATTAATAAAAATTTTACTTAATGCATTTCCAAAATTTCCGGGTTTGAAGAAAATCGTTTATCAGAAGAATGACTTTTTTTGTCTAATTATTTTTTTCTGAGGCACACGCTACGTATATTTTCAGTATATGTAGAATTTGTGACCGGGTAATATCCATATAAATAAATAAATCCGTATTGTGTAAATAGTAATAAGAGAAAGTTGTGTATGGGTCCGCACAAGATTTAAAAAAAAAATTAAATTCATTATTTTTTAGGAATAACGACGTTGTAACAGTTCATTGTGCATTACTTGATTTTATCCTACTAAGTTGAGATTTCAGATAAAAAGAAACGAAAATGACCTAGGGCAGTGATGGCGAACCTATGACCCGCGGGTCACAGAGTGACCCACGCCACAATTTTAAACGGCCCATGCTATATTTCAACGATTTCCCAAAACAAAAAAACAATAATGATAACAATGCATACATGTAACTTCATAAACTTAAACATACTTTAGTACACAACTGTTAGGCCGTAATATATACTTGGCACTGAAAAAAAAACGAACGCTTCATTTAGAACACGCGGGTGGAGCAATCTATGTTAGGTTATATCTATGGACGACAAGAGTAACTTTAAAATATACTGGGCATTCTATAATTTAAAAATGGAATTAGCAGAATTTCAAAACAGTTTTATGTGGATAAACAAATTTGACAATTTAATTACAGAGTTACAGAAACAAAACTGTGAATATAATTCATACAAAAGTAAAATAATAGAACAGAGAATTGAAAATATCATATTAAATGAATGGGATTCCTTGCCAAGTACATTTACCGCAATGAAAAAACTAGCAACTGCATTCTAACGATATTTGGAGCAACTATTTTCTTCTTTGAATTTTATAAAGTCTACTTGGGGAATTTTGTAAACTCATAACTGCTGCAGGTGTAAAATTAGTGAATTCCAACTATGAACCAAATAAAGAAGAATTGTCTAAAAACAAACAACAAGTATCGCATTAAATATGTGAACAGTAGTTTTAGTTTTATTAATAAAAAATTCTATATTTACTGCTTTTTTCATTATAAACCTAATGTACATTTATCGAAATAAAATTTAAATACCAAGTATCAACCTTATTTTTTTGTCACAAATATTATGTCCGACCTACAGTCAAATTTTATTACAAAATTAGTATAATTTTGACCCACACTGTCAAATCTTAAAAAAAATTATATAATATTGACCCACACGGAAAAAAGGTTCGCCATCATTGACCTAGGGCATCCATACTTTATTCTTCCACAACTGAAGAAACGCTGTGATTTAGAATATTATATACACAGCATATTTTATTTAAATGAAGCTATGTCGAAATTATTTTACTCGACACATGCATACACGTTCGACAAATTACAAATTTGAACAAATTTTATTTCTGAATTCTGGGGGGCCCATCAACGTAAACTTCTTCTACAAATTTTTTCCGAGACTCAAGAATACTCCTTCAGAGACTTAGTTTTAAAGACTGGGTCTCTTCTAATGTAACATCCACAAAGTATTTCGTATGATTCATATTATTCTGGCAATATTGAAGAAAAAAAAAAACTAAACCTTATCACTGACGATCAACTGGCCAACTAAAGAATTGTCCAACTTTTATGACACAACTAACAAGTTAACTGCAACAGTTTACAATATAAACGTTTCATTGAATGCTTTATAACTTATTATACGACTACCTCTAACTACAATTATTAGAATTCTAACTAAAAATTTTCAAAGTTTACTAAACGTTCTGTTGGCCATGTTATATTGTATATAATTACAGGTGGAGGAATATGCTTGCCTATCTTAGTTTGATACATTGTATGATAGCGCCTCTGTCACAAGGTCTTTAGCAAAGCTTGTAACGACAATTTAAATTAAGGTCCAGTTTACAATGATTAATGAATAACTAACTTTTTTTTTGGCCGAAAAAATATTACAAATTATTTCCTTTAATCCATGGAGTCCAAAATCTGGCGAAAAATTACCAACGTTTCCTATTATGTATCCAATAAATCTTACATAATGACCTATCGATTCCATTTGGGTCCAATCAAAACCACTCCGTTTTCAAAGATTCCTTAACTGTTTGCCCCATCATCATAATCCTTAAAGTTCAAATGCAAATCCGATCAAATGCTTGAGCAATATCGAGAAAAGCACCCGAACAATATTGATTCCGCTCAAGATAAGGGGCAATAAGATCTACTAGACGGTGGCATTGTTGAATAAAGGTTGTGAAATGCGAAATGGTTGTTAGTTGTTATTTTGAATAAACATAATTTTAATAATAAAAAGTTCTTTATGAATGATATGTTAGAGGGGAAAGCATTTTATCCCTCATATCTACGTTAAATTGGAATCTACGAAAATGCCGAGATATAAAAATAATTTGTCAACAAGTTAAAAGATTGGCTTTGGATTCCTACATAAATTGGGCTCGTTAGTTGATTTATCAGAGAATCGTCAATTTAAGATCATAATTTTAATAATAAATATCCCCCTAAACATGACTGGTTTAATAATGCATGTAACAAAGTGAATAAACAAATTCATTAACGTGCTTAAGCGATTCAGAAAAATTAATATTGGGTTGACAAACGAGTATTATATGCATGCTAAGAAAAATTATAAGGAGATTTGTAATGTTACTAAGAAAGCATTTTATTAAAGGACAATCAATCAAAAGAAACATTTAAATAAGTGGAAGAAGTTTTGGCAGTTGGTTAAAGTGTTCAGGCGTACTAATTTTAATACAGACGGAGATATTATTACTTTAGAAAGGTTTATTATTTACTGTAGAAAGGGTTTATTATTACAGAAGAAAGGTTTAATTACTTTAACTTCTTAGATGAACCCTTTGAATTTACAGAACTAGAAACTATCTTTAAAGAATTAAAAGACAATAAAATAAAGCTTCGGGCAAAAATGGTATCACTTTTGAATTTTTTTAAAATGCATCGAAAAACTTTTATCTACCTATAACAAAATATTTGAATCGGGTATAAGGCCCGGGAAAGTTTTAAGGAATCTATTATCTATCTTTTATTTAAAAAAAGGTGACAGTAAATCCGTTAACAACTACAGAGAAATTGCTTTTTTATAATATGTCTGGAAAAAATTTTACGAGCTTTTTATTGAAACTATCACAAAAGGACAGATAATTATAATCTACTGAACATATTTCAAGCAGGGTTTGGAAATAATTATTCTACAATCGATAATATTTTCAGCCACGCAAATTTAGTTAAAATCCCTGAGAGAATCGCTAGGCAAGCGCCGTCTCAGACGTCGAGAAGAGCTATCAGGGAAGTGTTACAGAGAGAATTGATGAATTAACGAATTGTGGTGCTAGCAGGAATGTTACAGAGAGAGTTGATCAAATAACGGATTGTGGTGACCAGAGAAGAGTGAAATTTGAAATAGTGGACATTTTTAAAACAAGATATTAAATTCTTAATGAATAGTATGTTGAGTATGACTAGCTTGAATGCTTTTGTTGGAGTCATAGCATGGAGCGTTGATTATACGATGAAGAATTTGGACTGTAATGATTTGTGACGGTAGACATTAGAATGCTTGGCTGACTCCATGTTTCTGTCCAGCTGACGTCCATATCGGTTTCAGTGTTGCGTTGAATATCCGTACTTTATTATTCAGCGTTAGTTTTGATCGTCTGTGAAGTAGTCCCGGTAATTAATAGAAATGTTTCTTTAGTTCTTGTCGTTTATGTCTTGTGTGTGGGTTCCATGTAAGTTGTTTGACAATGTAAAGCTATCATACTGTATTGGCGCAAGGATGTTGCCTAATTTAGATAAACCGGGGGGGGGAGCAAGTGGTGCTCCAAAAGTGAATATTATGTTCCGCAATTCTGTAAATTCACTTTTACTTTTCCATCTGCGAAGTCACTGTTCCAAAGAATTCAGGTATTGCTGGAATGTATGGGTTGATTGTGCTGGTTGAGAATGAGGAGAGAGAACGGCTATGTCATCTGCATATGTGAAGGTTGTTGTAATGAGAGTGGGTTGGAAAATCTGATGACTTAAAAATGAGTTAATAGTGTGAAGAAAAAATTTGTTTCAACTTCCGCAGTAAGCCCGGATGCCAAACCCGTTCAAATGCTTGAGCAATATTGAGAAAGGCGCCCAAAATAATAGTGATTCCGCTCAAGACAGAAGATAGGTTATAAGATCTACTAGACGATGTCATTGATGTATAGTGCACTACAGGTGCGAAATCTGACCATATGTGAGGAAAGATATTTTCAATAAATATAATTCTAATCACAAATACGATAAAATATTTTAGTTTAAAAAACTAATATAGATACTGTATTTCCCACCTCTCCATATAAGGCCAATAAAAACTATTAAATAAAACTAACATTGGATAAAGTAAAACTAAATGAGAACAGAGTATTTTATAAAGGGTAAAGTGAGGGAGCTAGAACCAATTTGTTTGCGAAAGCAACGAAACAGTATGAACATTGTACCCACTTCAGGCTGACCTAGCACATACTTCCTTTAATGTTAAATCATCGCTCCCTCTCTGCTGCACTCCAGCTTACTCTACATTGGAGAAATGTTAAATCACCAACAGGAAACTGAATTACACTGTATGGAGTCCGCTCTCATTTATTATTGTTATACAATAATTATTCTATCGAAAATATAATTATTAATTAATTAATTATTTTCCATAATTATGTTAATTAATATTTGAATTAATTTGTATTTACTATTAATTGAAATATCGAATTCTTCAAGAAAAATCACTTGAACACTTTTAATAAAAGTGACTCGCCAAAATTTTTAAAAATAAATCATAATAAAAAACCAATGAAATGATTTATTTATTTTATTATGTATAGACCTTTATATTGTTTTCCATAACATCAAACTGGCTATTCTTTGAGTTTAGAATAATAGACTTCTAGACTCAATTTTTACCTCTTGAAAGTTTGCCTTAAAGGAAGTATGCCCTTTGATCTGAATGCTTTGGGGCGGATTTGCTAGAATGGTTAAGAGCATTGACATGTAACTGGGAAATCTCTGTTCAAGTCCCGCGTATAACTTCTAAAATTTGATATTGGATTAATGATGTGTTAACAATAAGTAAACGACTCCGACTAAGTCACTGATTTGGTAGTTGGACTTTAAGCCACCAGAAAACATATTCATTACTCTACTTTACTTGGACATTGTTAAACAGAAGCAGAAAGCATCAGAGACATTTTCGTGATAGCCTGCTTCATTTTGTGGTCTTCGACCGGTTTCAGGTGTTCGCCCATCTTCAGGATGCGTTTGTCAGATAGTATGATAACACAGACTTGCACAGAACAAATTCAGTTTACACACTGACTGGTCTTTTTAATTGTATTTAAACTAAACTCTTAAACTAGGTGAAGAGGGGTATGGTGATGGTACCTGAATGGGAAAAAGGAACATGTGTTTGGGTTGTTAAAGGGGCAAATTTTTCTTAAATTGGAAACAATACGTGGGGGTAGGGAAGGGATTAGCTAAGTGGTAAGCACGTTGGATTCCCGGGTTTGAGTCCAGTGCAACCCTTAGATTTTTTTCTTCCTAGGAGCCTCTACAGCTCACTGTTCGGTGATGAACAGTATTGTCTGCAGCGAGAGAACACTGTCCGAAGGCCGGCAATGCACTGGAAGGCTCCGGGCGCTAATGACCACAGATGTTGAAGCGCCTTAAATTAAAAAAAAAATACATGGGGTCTAATTCTTAAACTCTGCTGTTGGAGGGAGATTCACTTTACAATTAACTAATCAAAATAAATTTTAAATTAAATGAAATAACGAGTTAAATTAACAAAATTAAAAATTAAACGATTTAAATAATAACAATTAAAATAATCCGAACAAATAAACATTTGAGCAAGTTGTTTGATGACACAAGAAGCCGAAAGCAGGGACTATACCAGGGTGAAGTAGCATCTCGATTAGGTGGCATAATTTCACAAGCTGTTGCTGATGTGAGAATGGGAAAATATATGAAGCCGAACATCGATCTTGTTCAATCGATATTTACACGCAAATATCAAAGTAGCTTTGTTATGTAGATCGAGGCATTGCATGTAATTATTTGCTACGCAACAATAGCGCTACGCTTTTCTCTAAAGTATCAGGTCAGTAAAATATATGGTTTTACCACATCTATTTAATATACAATAGAAGTATTCACAGAATTTCAAATTTGATAAATCAAGTAATTGGAAAACGCTTCTTGATTTACATAGAGTTTTTTTTTTAAGTTTTTTGAAACATTTTTCCAAAAAAAAAAAAGATTTGATTTTAGAGGGACTTTTGGGAGTCTGACAGTTAGTTAAAAATTAAAATTTGCTCACGTATACAACACTCACTACTTCCTTTTTATGGCCAACCCTGTGAGTGTTTCACATTAGATATTTTTCGAACTTAGAGGATTTCAAAAGATATATTTCTGGTGAATATTTAATATTGATAATTTGACACTTCTCCTCTTGAGTAGCAAGTGAAAGTAAAAGTTAGTTGTAAAGAAAGGCTAATTAATAAAATACATGATATTATATATATAATTTGTGAAACACTCACAAAATTATGTCGAAAACTGAAAAAAAACTGTTCAGTAATAGCGAACGTCCGGTTTACTAATTTCAAGAAAATCGTCCGAGCCATTTTTGAGAAAATCGCGAAATAGTGAGAAAAAAATTCATTTAGTACAGTGGTAATGTAAACGCACTTCCGGTTATCCGATTTTTTCAAAACTCTGAATTTCAACAACATATTTAATTCTAATTAACATTGTTTAGAATTGTTTAATAAACTGGAATAGCACTTTAGATTAAAACCTAATCCGACCCTCCCCAATTATGCCCTTAAATGAAATTTTACCAGAAAAATATATCAAATAAAAGCTGTTAACACTTTGTATGTTTAGTTGATATACCAAGTTAAAAGAAAATTGACGGAGCCATTTTTGAGAAAAACGTAAAAAAGTAAAAAAAAAAAACAAAACAAAAAAAAAACTGGTAAAGTGGTATTTCCGGTTGAGGAATTTCGACATATGACATACTGTTAGATCCCATTGTGATACCTAAACGTAATATCAAGTTTCAATTTACTACAGTTTTTCTCTTTTGAGCTATCCTGTTCAAATTCTCACACAGACCATTTGGTAAAAACCACTCCCGGACTCAGGAGACCTCAAAACGGATATTTCCGGTGAAAACTCGATATCGAAAATTTGACACGATTACAATACTTCCTCTTACTGTGGGAGTAAGAGAAAGTAAATAATGCAATCTACTCACTCTTATAAAATCGTACGTTTGTCAAATTTTATTTAATGAATCCTTTATATGTATTTTAAAACATTTTATTTTAATCTGAATAATTTATTAGAGATAACTTAATGTTGAGTCTAGTACAAAATGATCACCATCAGCATGAAATTTACAATGGAGTAATTTAATTCTTATTACAACAGAACACTGGATAAATATGCCTTTGATCATTTATTTACATTGAAGTCTTCTATCATGAATTTCCACATCGGTTAGATCTCTTACAATTTTATTTTTTGTACATCCAGCTTCATTTCCAATTTTAGATAATCTTTCGTAGTGGTTCTTTTGTGTTTTATTTTAACCCTTTATAATGCTTCGCAATGAATAGAGATTTCCACGAACATCTGTTTATATCCACATATAGTATTCCCCTTTTAGGAATTCCATGTTTCAACAAAATCAGAATTTTCATAAAAGGCTAACTATGTTTAAAGTTATTAAATAACTCATAAATGTTTGTGGAAAATGTAATCTATTCAGGTTGAAATAGAATTTTTAGCTAATATTACAGAAAATGCTATGATACTTTATACTCTACTTGCATCCTGAAATGTTTTATTTTTGAATATAAATGAATAACAAAAAAAAAAATAAATAATGTATGTAAATTACCAACTTGTATATTGTGCAACTTTAGTATGCTCCCGTCTGGATATAGATCTTCCCAAAATCTTTCACCAGGTAGCATTGGAAATAGAGCTTTATTCTTGGTCCAATTGTAACCGAGTTTCCTCTTTTCTGGTTTGTTCGTTGTATAACAGCGAAGAGTTAAATTGCTGCCCTGTCAAATTAAATTAAAATTTAGCATTATATAAAAAAAAAATGGAGAAAATTATAAATCAATGTGGAGAACACAAGATTATCTACTACAAATTTGCAATAGCACCCATCCACATCAAAGAGAATGCCCTCTCTGTTGAACAGAGACTACTCTCTGACTTAGGCAGGCTAGAGTGGAAGAACCTGTGTATATAAGCCAGTGGCAATCTATCTAAAGGAATCTATCATATACAACCATACAACTGTACACCAGTCATCATCGCATCGTGTCATATCTCTACTCTCACCATTCATTCTATCATTTTCATTATAAAGTCCCAGTGCAGTTAGTGAAAACTTAGCTACATTATATTAGTGTCAGCATATCTCGTTCATTTAATCAAACCTAATTTCTCTCCTCAACAACCCTATTATAAATTGATATTATTTTTTTTATGAAAAAATTATAAATTAGTAATTACAATTGACTAGAACAGAATCTCTATTATAACTGACTTGAAATGATTGTTGTAATAAATGTATGTAATAGGATGAAAAGTATGAATGTAATAAATGAATGTATGAAAACGATCACTCTCTAGTTAAGGTAAGACTAGAATGGGAGAAACTGTTTAAATAAAGCTGTGTCAGCCATAGGAGGGAGTCTACCGACAGTCTTGCAGCAGAGTTCATACAGCAGTCACAACGCGTCACCAATTTTTCTCTTTACCTCTTACTACTATTTTATATATTTTAGTGTAAAGTCCAGGCAGTTTGTGCCACTTTTCTATTATACAGTGGTCAGCTTTACTTCTAGTTTATTTTTCTATATAACTTCTCTTTTTCTCAAATCTTATAATGTATGAACCTATGTATAATGTATGAAAGGTTGGCATTCCGAAGTTGCCAATTTATAACATGCTAATTGATATTTCTATAATGTCATTTATTAATGCAAGAAATAATTCGGATTGAAGGATTAAGTTAGTTATTATAGGTTGCGGCAAGGAAACTTGCTGATTTCAAAGGTCAATTAAACAAAAGTTTTAAAAGGATTGTTTTTGTTAGAGGTATAGAATTTTAAAATGAATTGAAACCCATAAAAATCATGGTAATGGCAATGTTATTGGCTTTATTGGAAAGATAATTTTATGCCATTACCGTTTAAATATGATTTCAGGCTTATGGGCACCGCGGCTGGCTCGAATGTAACGCAATCTCGAAGTCCAATTCTCGATGACTTTTTCGTACAGCTGGGACCGTAGAACGTCAATAACGCGACGAATATGGCTCCTATGTGGTTCAACGTCTGTGGTTTGTCGGCTTCGACTAGCGACTTCACATTCCCCAAAGAAAATAGTTCATATATGTGTTATCACATGATCGTGGAGGCAAATTTACGGGTCGATTACGCGAAATTATGGCTTATCGAATGTTTTCTGAAATAAATTGATTGTGTCGCTTGCTGTGTGGCATGTTGCGCCGTCTTGTTGAAACCGAAACTGTTCCACATTAACGCCATTCAATTGGGGAACGAAAAAGTGAGTAATCCTGGATCTATAGCGCTCTCCATTGACTGTAAGTTTATAACTTTCTGGCCGGCATCATCTTTGAAGAAATATGGGCCAATGATCCCACCAGCCCATAACGCACACACCAAATAGTACTTTTTGTGAATGTAAAGGCTTCTAAATAATGACTTCTGGATTTTCTTTATTCCTAATCCGGCAAATTTGTTTGTTGACATAGCCATTCAACAAAAACTGAGCCTCATCGCTGAACAAAATTTTGTGGTGAAATAGAGGATCGAGAGCACCCATGTTTTCGGCCCATTCAGTAAACGTGCGACGCATATGATGGTCACGCGGCTACAAGTATTGCACGAGCGCTGGATCTTGTAAGAGTAGAGGGAGAAAGAGAGTTCTGGCGCATGACGTCATCAACGTCGGATCCAAATCCCCTCCTCCCCCACCATGTGGGTTGGGGGCAGGTTAATATAAGAAAAAAGTTTTTTAAAATACTCCTGCTTCGATCCTGCGATCTTTTACTCCAAAGTCAACAGCTCTAACCACTAGACCATCAGTGTTACTGGTAAAAATATGTATTATTTAAGTTCTATCAAGTTGGGATGGTCACTCCGCCTTTCCTCGCCGTAGCTGTGCCGATGGAGGTGAGGTGTATGTGTGGGGTCAATGTATTGCATTCTCCATAGCTTCATCTCTGTTCGCAGTTAGACCCCCCCCATTCGATAGGTGGGAGGGTGTTCTTCCACCCCCCTCCGATGTCCCTAGCTGTGCAGGTTTTATAACTGTCTCCATCATTCTCACTTCCACCTCTATTGTATTCCTCAAGTAACTTCCGTTATACCACCTCTTCTCTTTGTTTAATTTTTTTACTGATTTTTTTAAACGGTTCGGGGAAGAGTGGGGGAATCTACAAGACTTTCAGTGCAAATTTAGCTGTGCCGATGGAGTGTGAGGTGTATGTGTGGGGTCAATGTATTGCATTCTCCATAGCTTCTTCTTTGTTCACAGTTTAGACCACTAACAACATGCACCTTTTTATATTAAAATTCATAGCTGCCTATATGGTCACATGTTGGAATGCTAGGTTACCATTACTAGAAAATGCAATTTAATCTTTAGTAAATAAGTTCTACATAATGGGAATTACAATTAAAGTAGTAAGTGTCTATTCATCACCGTTCACATCTCTACATACATTACATTGTTTATACATTACATTACTTCCGCATTAGTTGAAAAGTGCAAATGCATCTTTCACCGCAATGGCAATTGCTAATATTAAAATTTTCCCACGCACATAAACATTCTATAGCCCATCTACCTAACTGGTTGTTAAAATATGAAGAATCATTTACCATCACAAGTTAAATACGAGTTGGTGGGGAGGATATTATTGTGTTTATGCACTGATATATAATATTGTAATATTAATTAGTAATATATATAATAATCCAAGAAAAGAAGAAGAAAATCAAAAGAAAAGTCCAAGGCTGTGGATTCAATGATGCCTGATTCTATGAACATCAATGAAAAATTTCAAGTAAGTAAGGAGTAAAAAAAAAAATGTAGGTAGTAAAAATAGTGACAAAAATAAACAAACTAATAATTTTTTTTCAGATAATTGAAAGAATTTTCTTTCATCCCATGATCGAGAACATCAGAACAGTTAAACAAATTTTACAAATATTTAATAATTTCAATATTGCAGCACTGGTCATAGAACAAGAACTCAATGAATATCATATTTTCGTGAACGCCAAGAATTTTTATTCAGGGAGATTTATACCATCCATACCATCAATTAACGGTTTAAAACTTCGAGGAAGAGAAATAGTGAATGGTGTTCCATGTCTAACTTTTAGAAACAGTTCAACTATTTTTATCTTTAGATTTAATCCAGCCGGTCCTCTAACATTAAGTAATCATGATTATTCTTTAAGAATAAATAATAATCAAAATATTCGTTGTATAGTTCAAAATGATTATATAATTCCTATTGTAAACTTTGCTGATATCTCAACTTCATTGAAAATTGTAAGCCTTAAGGCATTTATCTCTAATTGTGATATGACTATTAGGTAAATAAATAAAAAAACAGTTAAGCAAAAATCTTTTATTTAATCAAACCATTTTTCACAAACCATATACATTCTGGATTATAGAGTTTATGAATTTCACAGGGACACTTCTTAATATTACTTTCTAATTCGAGTCCACAAAAAATACATTTTACACTATGATTTCTTGTTTTGAAAAAGCCATGATATGCTAAAAATTCTGAGGAAAGAGGATAAGTCCAATGGCTAAATGTTTTTTCCCTTATTTTTGCATCGTAGAGATCCACCTTTGATCTGTTCTTTGAAATCCAATCAACCAATATTTTTGCAAATTTTAATGAACAGTTGGATTTCCTTCCGCAATGGTAGATGCATTTAGTGAATTCCAACGTTGAAGTGAGACATTTCAGTGATGGACAACCAAAATCTTGGAGGTCAAAGACTTCTTTTCCTATAAGTTCTTCAAGAAATATAGATTTTTCAAGTCCTTTAGCAAAAAGAATGGTAAAATTTTCAGTTGATTTCTGACATAAGCTTCTTAATTCGGAATATTCCACATCTCCATCATACCAATTTAATCCATGAAGGTTATGAAATATCCATTTATTTGCAGATAAATTTTGAACATCTTCTTGAGATGGGGGTTTGAATAACCAGTGCCAAAACACTGAAGGGTAGTCCAAATCTATAATAGTCACTTCCTTGGCGATATAACAGTTTTGAGGAGTAAGGTAACCCTGGAAGTCAATCACACCCGCACGCATTGTGAAAACTAAATTTCTTCTACAAAATCTTCCACAATTAAATACTAACCCCCCACTTCTACTTATATTCTCCTAACTAAACCGGATAACGGATTATATTCAACTAAAGCATCATGCAAGATTAATGCATAGACTGTTGTATTGGCTTTAAAATTTTCCGTTGTTTCTAGATCTATTCTAATATCAACTGAAGATGATCTAATTGCCTCTGATTGACGGGAACAATCTATAACTATAATAGGCCCCTCATCCCTAAATTCTTCTTTGCTTAAAAGAGGCTGATTTTCTTTAGCGTAGTAGCTATGTTGAAAATTTCGATACATATAATAAAGAATCGTAAAATGATTC
>JAAEAF010006842.1:0-56768 GCA_011037195.1 Triatoma infestans
CTTTTTTTTGGACTCAGGGGACCTCAAAACTGATATTTCCGGTAAAAACTAGATATCGAAAATTTGACACGATTACAATACTTCCTCTTAGTAGGAGTAAGAGAAAGTAAAAAACTACTCTGCTCCATATGTGTTCTGTGTGAATG
Organism: Triatoma infestans; assembly: GCA_011037195.1. Lineage (NCBI taxonomy): Eukaryota > Metazoa > Arthropoda > Insecta > Hemiptera > Reduviidae > Triatoma > Triatoma infestans. Next base: position 147 of record JAAEAF010006842.1, read on the forward strand.
TTGTGGGCGTCAGAGTGAGTGTTCAAACAACAATTTTTCACTCTTATCGTATCTCTTTCAATACCTGTGCAACTTAATATGAATTCTGAAAAATTTGAAATTCATGTACTTTTGTGGCATTATTTACATGAAACAAAGATTTACTGCTGCGGCTGCTGCTCGAAAAATATGTGAATTAGATGGGGAGGATGTTATGAATGAAAGGACTGCGCAACGTTGGTTTAGGCGTTTCAACAGCGGCGACACCACCCTTGGAGTTGAACCACGTTCTGGGCGCCCATCTGAGTGGGATATTGAGGCTACAGAAAGGGCAGTTAATGGAAATCCGCTAACCAGTACCCGCCAACTGTCGACTATTCCTGGGCCTTCTAGGGAAACAATACGCCGTCATCTCAAATCTCTTGGAAGAAATTTTAGGAGTTGCCGATTTGTACCCCATGATTTGACGGCCGTCCAAGCCCAACGTTGGGTAGACATATGCCAACAACTGCTCATCAGTCCTGAATATCCTCGTTTTTTGAAAAAATAGTCACTTGTGGTGAGAAATGGATCTTTTACCGCAACCCTCACACAAGCGGTGGTTAAAACTAGGCCAATTGTACTTTGAACTGGTTCCTGATGTTCGTGCTATAAATGCAGAACTTTATTCTCAGCAACTACAGCAGGTGTATGAAGTTCTGGTTCAGAAATATCCTGCCCTAGTCAATCGGAAGAGAGTTCTTCTACAATAACATAATAGCCGTCCTCATGCCACTAGAATAAAGAACTTGGTGCTGTAGACTTCTACCACACCCTGCAAACAGCTCTGACCTCGCCCCCTCTGACTATTCTTGTTTCGCTCAACGGAGACGTTTAATAATCAGGAAGAAGTCGAAAACGATGTTCGCAAGTTGTCCGAATCAAAAGATAAAGACTGGTACTTGCGAGGTCTTCAACATTTGGCTGATAGGTGGCTCAAGACAGTCCAACACGAGGTGTTATACTTTGAGGATTGAGCTGTAAGTTGTTATTTTTCAAATACAATTTAATTTTACTGTACAAACTCCGACAAAATTTTTATGTCATCATAGTAGTTGCAAAAGGGGAAAGGAAGAATATTTCATAGCCAATTTTTAAATAAAAAAAAAAAAAATTGGACCCCTTGCCCAAAGCAAGAATTTTATTATACAACTATTACGATCGTAACGAATCGTGACAAATTTTCGAATTCGAGTTTTCACCGGAAATACAGGTTTCAAAATCCCTTGAATCCTGTAAAAATGGTTAAAATGGCTCCAACTTTTTCTTTAAAGTAGTAGTATCAATTATATACGTAAACAGCTACCACTTTTAGTTGAAACATTTTTCTGAGAAAATTAATTTTAGCCTTTTTGGGGAGGGGGAGTGGTGACCTTAGGTTTTTCTTCTAAAATGTCATTTCCTTGTATTGTGTGATCCTATAATCTATATATATATATAAATTTACCATCCTATGCTTGTGGCCGCAGAACTCGAAAAGTAGTCGATGGATTGACTTGAAATTTTTACACAACGTTGCATTTCTATATAAGAGTGTTTATATATATTTTTTACTCCGAAGTTCCCACGGAAACGGGAAATACCGAGCGTTTCGCGAGGTTGGCAGAAATAGACAGACTCAGACGCGTTGCGATGCTGGCTCACTCTCTGAACCTCTTTCTCAACTACTTATAAGTACCTCTACTCCGAAGTTCCCACGGAAACGGGAAATTCCGAGCTAAAATCCGTTCAAACGGCCATATTGCGTTAGCACTTGCTTCTTCAGGTATTGCTGCTACGTTGATGGAAGGAGGTAGAACAGCGCATTCAGTTCTTAAACTGTCACTAAACATGCACTTCACAGAAAACCCAACATGTAACATTTCTAAAACATCAGGAATGGGAAAGGTTCTTCGGACGTGCAAAATCATTGTATGGGATGAGTGTACAATGGCTTACAAGAAGTCATTGGAAGCATTAGACCATACATTGAAAGACTTGCGAAATAATCAGGTTCCATTTGGTGGAGCATTGGTGTTACTATCCGGTGACTTCAGGCAAACGCTTCCAGTAATACCTCGCTCAACACCAGCTGATGAATTGCAGCCTGCTTGAAATATTCAACTCTTTGGAGCACAGTAAAAAAAAAATCACACAATAACGAATATGATAGTTCATCTTCAAAACGATCTAAGAGCTGCCATATTTTCAAGACAATTACTCGAACTCGGTAATGGCACTGCTCCTACAAGTCCAGAAACGGCATAAATCACCTTCCGATCTAATTTTTGCAGCGGTATTATTCGGTGCTATTCAGATGGCTCTAGGCAGAAGGACACTGGCCTGTCGGGGGCTGGAGCATGGTTTCAGGAGTTGGACAGAGGGAGTTCGGTGGCCTTGGGTGGGTTGGCCACGGTCTTTCAGGCAGAGGTGGTGGGCATTATTGAATGTTGCCACCTGGTGGGGGAGTGGCAGGGAAAGTTCAAGGAAGTGCGGATTTTCTCGGATAGCCAGGCCGCATTAAGGGCTTTGAGTAAGCCTTGGTGGAGTTCGAAATTAGTGAGAGAATGTCGGAGGAAGCTCAATGCTTTAGCTCGGAGGGGTACGGTGCGCCTCTATTGGATACCCGGACACGCGGGAATAGAGGGGAATGAGAGGGCAGACCAGTTGGCTAGGGAGGGATCATCTCAACCATTTTGCGGTCCTGAACCAGCCAGCCCTGGCTGTCACAAAGACGTTTCGTGACAAACAGATTAGACTTTGGGGGACGAAAGTTTTGGAGAAACGCTGGGGGGACACACAGGGGTGCCTCCAAGCCAAAAGATTTATAAAGACAAGTAGGCAGGGAACTTCGGAATATCTGCTGTCCCTTAGTAGGACGGGTCTGAAGACCCTGATAGGGATAGTGACTGGACGCACTTGGTGCCCAGCCACTTGTTTAATCCCCGTTTCGCTGGAACTAGGTTTCGTATTTTGGGAGGGCATCACTCTCGCAGGATAGTCTGCGCGAGCTGGAGTTTCAGGATATCTTGGGATACTGTAGATTAACGGTAAGCTACCGGAGATTATTAAGGGATAGGGGGGTATCGGGGGGATAAAGACCACATAGGCTTAGGTCCCGCGCCATTAGGCACCCGAACTACACTAATAATAACAATAATTTTTGCCATATTGTACATTCAAAAGAAGAATTAGTAGACAAGGTATCGAAACAAATTATCAAAATCACGCATGGTTAAGCGGAAGTGCCATTCTAGCAGTTAAAAAGGTCGAAGTACTCGATATGGACAACATCATTCTAAACAGAATCGCAGGTGAAACAGTGACATACTTTGTGAGGAACCAGAGTGAAGTAGTGGATTTTCCAACGGAATTTCATAATTCACTCGATGTTCCCGGATTCCCGCCTCACATTCTAAATATGAAAGTTGGAGAGCCAATTGTATTACTCCGAAACATCAATCAGACAAAGTTATGGAATGGCACACGATTAGTAGTTACAAAGTTGATGAATAATCTAATTGAATCAACAATTCTCATTGGACTACATAAAGGTGAAGACGTACTACTTTCACGAAGACGTACTACTCATTCCGACAGATATGCCGTTCGAGTTCAAACGACTTCAATTTCCAATATGCCTTACGTTCGCTATGACTATCAATAAAGCGCAAGGACAAACTTTGCAAGTGTGCGGTTTGAAATTAGGAAACGAATGCTTCTCTCTTGGGTAATTATATGTCGCATGCTCCAGAGTCGGTAAACCATCTGATCTTTATGTTTATGCAGAAAACGGACAACAAAAAATGTAGTCCATTCACTAGCATTACAACAAAAAAAAGACTTCCAGTTAAAAACATTTTTACTTTCTTTCCTTTCTGCACACAGCAACGAATGATGTGTTTTGTTGTTGAATCTATGTTAACTATAATACTTCTATTTAATTTCCTAAAAATCAGACTGTGCCATAGCTAAGCGTGGCCGGGTTTAACTAGTTATTTATATATAATATTACTTTTAAGACAAATTGAATGTTTTTATATTTTTAACGTTTATAAAACAAGACATGACAAAGTAATAGGCCGTTTTATTGTCTAAATAACATTGACTACATTATATGGATCTTGATGTGTGTGTTTGTTGTAGTCAGAGAATGTGACATTAAGTCATAATGAACAATAATAGTTTAGTGCTCTAAAAAGAGAGAGAGAGAGAGAATGATAAAAAAAAATCCTATACAAACACAAAAAATACACATATATACACAAAGAGCCTTAAGCCATTTATCAAAACGTATTGCCTATTTATATTTTTGTATACAGTGTACACTGTATGTAGTGTGAGCATCGTTAAGGTTTTAGAAAATTGAAAGATGTGGGTCGTCGTTACAATAGATAAACTGTGACAGAGTGGTGGCGGTGGTGGTGGTGGTGGCGGGGGGGGGAGTTAAAAAAGAACGAAAGAAAGCCAAGTGTGAATTGTCATTGAAGGTATACATACATACATACATACATACATATATATACACTAAAACATGTTGTCTCATCGTTGGTATTACCACCAAGTCAGCAGGTAACCAAAAAGTAAGCTCTAAGTTAAGAGATGCGTGCACACGAATGGTAGCAATGACAGGGCAGGTGAAGTAATAATAAAGTTAACAATAAATATCGAAAATAAAGAACAGAACACAAACTTACCCCCACCCACTTACTTTTAATACCCAATAGATGAAAAAATATTTTTACACAAGACACAATTTCTTTTGTTAATATCATACGTGACATTTTATACAATATTTACAATACAAAATAAAATAAATGAAAATATTCAAACTAATAAGAAAATAAATAAATAAGAAAAAATCTGATGTGTGAATTAATTACACGATCTTTTTAAAATATAATATAATTTAATTGACGAAGTTTTATTTAAAATAGCGTTGTTTTTACATACGTCTAGTTGGTCATGCAGTTAAAAAAGAAGATGGTAGGCGGTTATTATGCGTAGATGTATAGCTGAGTGACCCTCGAGGGGACTGGGACGGGAGTGGTTGGTCCAAGGATCAAGCACTCTGAACCCATGGGTAATTTTCCCAGCATCTTCCAGGCGGAGATATACGCTATTGGAAGATGCGTACAATTTAACCTCGATAGGGGATATAGGAACCAGGATATTGTGAACCTTTCCGATAGTCAAGCAGCCATTAGAGCATTGAATGCACCAATTATCAACTCTAAAATGGTTTGGGAATGCCTAGGTAAACTTAATAACCTACGCAGGAGGAAAAAAGTTACCCTTTGGTGGGTGCCGGGGCATATTGGCATTGAAGGGAATGAGATGGCAGACGCCCTGCCCAAGATAGGCGCTACGTCCCCGCTCCTAGGGCCGGAATCTTTTTGTGGGGTCAGCGACCACTTTCTGTTGGAGGAACTTAGGAAGGAGGAGGAGACGCGGAGATCTTAACTCTAGTACTCGGCCCCCCGGTTTGCGGCAGGCTAAGTCTGCTTGGGAAATTATAACCAACGGAGATAGGAGGCATGCATCGGATTGAGCAAGAACAAGCTCCGCGTTCTTACGGGTTTTCTCGCGGGGCATTGCCGACTTAGAGAACACCTGGTGAAGCTGGGTTTGGAAAGTGTCAGCTCATGTAGATTCTGTGGGGAGCTGGAGGAAACTCTACTACATCTCCTATCAGACTGCGAGGCTGCCACTCATTTGGAGATTCAAGAACCTGGGTAGCTACCAGGTGGTGGGATATAATAGCGTCTCTAGAGCCTGTCAGGGTATTGGATCCCTCAGGGATCTCAACCTGATGGAAGTTTTGTAGAACGGATGTTCAGAGTAGGACATCTGTTCGGGTGCTGTGGGCAATAGCCTGCAGCACCCAGGGGGCATAGCACAATAGATCGAAAAGGGTCTGGTGCATTGCCCCCCTTCACAAAAAAAAAAAAAAAATAGCTGAGTGACTTGTGCGTTAGCGTTCTCTGCCTCAACTAACCAAGTTTGTAGCGGCAGTGTAAATTTAAATCTTACTGGCAGATCTTAGAAAATCTCAAAAAAGTGATACATGTATATTTGTGCAATTAGTATTCTAAGTTAAAAAAAACAAAAAAACGATATATCCGTATTCGAGAAAATTCCAAAAAACCAAACTTAAATATTGTAAGTTGTACGAATTAATATAGTTACTCCTTAAGTATTATTTTACTACTACTATTTAAGGAATAAGATTTTATTTGTAGTCTAAATTGTTTAATTATATGTATTTCTTTTTTGTAGTTATTCTCTAAATTTTTTTATCCTTTATTATGCACATATTACATAATACACATATTTTTTTATGTAATATTATGTGTATGGGGGGGGGGGGGATGAAAAAGAAATTCAGAATAGTAAATAATTATAATTTTTAATTAATATTCTTCTCTAAAGGGATCTCGTGTGGTCTATGTTCATCTGGATTGATTAAAGGATAAAAAATAATTAGAGAATAACCATAAAAAAAGAAATACATATAATTAAACAATTTAGACTACAAGTAGAATCTTATTCCTTAAATAATAGTAAAATAATACTTAAGCAGTAACTATATAATTTGTACAACTTACAATATTTAAGGGTTTTTAAGCTGAAGGTTGGGCCTTAACTCCCGTATAACACTACAACACTGTTCTATAAATTTTCACTGAGCATGATTTCCTTAACCACAAAAATTTGATCCCCCTCCTATTTGAGGCTGTCCATATATATATATATGATCCCTCCTCCATTGAAGGGTGAAAGAAAGGGAAATTCCCTTTTATTGAACTAAAGGTATTCTACCTTTCTAACTGTTCCTATTGTTTCACCCAACCTTCGTGAAAACCCAGTCTTGCAATTGCACTAAGTAACAACCAATATTACATAAATAATTAACTAAAATATTTCACTTAATTCTAAAATAATTTATATTTTTTCCCAAAGGTCTACACATTACAGGTTATGTTACTATGTTTTTGTGTTTAATGGACAAAATGGAATTATTATAAATTCTGATTTATACGTTAGAAGATAGTGTATAACTATTTGGCATTTTTTGAAGAATACTTTATACCTAAAGGTCTACCAGCGAACGGCAAATATATATGATTAATAAAAACGAATACAGTTGATTTTTTCTATTATTTATTTTAATATCATCTTCAATTTACCGTTTGCTGAAAACCTTCTTATATATCAAATTACCTACATATTTTCTTGTATTAACCTTGCTTGGATTTCATATTTATTTATTATTTTTACAAACTTTTGACTATCCTTAAACTTTGCATTGGCCTTTCTTCAAACTTTACCTATTCTTATTAGTATAGTATACTCGTGAAGTTCCTCCCTAATAAAAATGACTTGATAAATTAACATCAGTATTGAAATTTAGTTATAAACTATCCTTCAAAACATGTTATTTATTATACACTATTTTCTAATGTCTAATCATAATTTATAATAATGCCATATTGGCATTAAACACATACACATAGTAACATAACCTCCCGCACATACATACAATCAACAAACCAACAAGTGTCGATGTAACAGAAACATTACGTTGAAGTGAACGATCTGCACGAAATTGATAAATTTATTCTGACGATAGATGAAAATCCGAAACCGGTCAGGAATAAAATAAATATATATGGCCATGACGGATAAAATACCAGATGTTATCCAGCATTGCGGATCTATCCACTTATTTACTATTGTTAACAAGTATTAATTCTCAGGATGCGCTCTGATTGAGTGCACAATAATTCTGCCACCGCTTCACCAGTAAATAGGGAACAATTTCCTCCACCCCCTAATTACAGACTACAATTACTAGCCATGCCCAACCTAGCGAAACACTGCGTGACTCTACCCAAAATTAATTCATTTTACAAGTTACAGCTCTGGTGTCCGTCCAGCTGAGAAACAGAAATTTATATCTTAATTAGTGAACTAAGATAAATATTTCATATTAAGAATACATATTTTGTTTCAAAATTTTTGCCAATTGGGTTTATATCAGTTATCAAAAGTTTCAATTCCTTATCGTTATCTTCAATTTAATAGTAATTAAATTTTGTGTAACTTATATGATAATGTAAAAATTAATTAACTACAGATAAGCCAAAGTTTCAATTTGGAAAAAAGCTACGGATTATATCAAACACCTCTAAATGTTGAACATAGTAGAAAACTGGTGATATTCGAAATTAAATTATCTACATTCAATATCTTTTATTTAATTTCTTGCTGGTACAATTTGCACTCAATTAATAAAAATAGCAGTATGTGTGTGTGTGTGTGTGTTATAGAGCCCGCACGCATGCTTGACCAATAACAATTTATTACGATTATTTAGCCAATGTTACCACAAAACTACATCTAATAACCCACATTACCAACAAGCTACTAATCAATAAATATTCACTACATCACATCTGCAACCAAGGACAAAAAATTTTTTTTCCCAGTAGGCCAGTTCCCTTGCATTAATTTTTTTTTTTTTTTTTATTTTCTAAAACTGACTAACCGTTTTTTATAATGTATTCATTTATAAGAGCGGAAGTAATTAATATCGGACATCTGCCCCATTAAAATACGATCCATCAGTTAACTGAACTAAACATTAGCCATATAACCAAATCAGTTATTGGTACGTATTATCACGTTGATTGTATGCTAAACTATTCTAGGTTGTTTAGGTAATTATATTATGGTGAAGATGTTTAATCATGTGTAACAACTTCTTTTATAAGAAAATTTTAAAAACTGTGAAATTGCACCAATCTGCATTTATAAATTGTTAACTTTATTCTTTCAATAAACAAATGAATTACAATCAATCATACTTAAAGAAGTGAAAGTATACAGATTATAATGAATAAATCTTTGTCAAGAGAATACTTTTAAGTCATACACAACACTCTATGTTATATTTAAAGTTAAACACAATAGCATTGTACTTTAGGACTATTTTTGAGAACATAATTACTAAATATATTTCAATAAAGGAAATCGTTGATTATCACTGACATCTGCATTACTGACATTACGTTTTGATTGATATTCATTAACTTATTGGATCAGGCGTGAGTATCTAGCACAAACTAAAACCGACCGAAGCGGTTCTGCCGCAGAATGCGGAAGGATTTCAGAGTTTGAAAGATAATAAAAAAAAGAGAATTTTGCTTCCAAATTCTAATAAGCCTGAGACCAGTTAGCCTATTCGTACTGGCGTTCGCCGATGATTTGGTAATACTCGCGGAAAATAACAGAGACCTTCAGGATAACCTGAAGATTCTCAAAGAAGAATTAATTAGCATAAACATGAGTATTAATCCGGAAAAAACAAAGGTCATGAAGATAGGCAAAAAATCCGGGAAACCAATGAGGGTCATCAAATTAAATGGAAAGGTGATTGAGAGAGTGGAGACCTTCAAATATCTAGGCGCACACTGAAGGAGAATGGCTTTTTTGATCGGGAAATAACCGAAAGAGTAAGCGCGGCGAGCAGGATGTTTGAGGCGACCAAGAGAGGCTTCCTGAATCACAGAGAGGTGACTAAGGCTATTAAAATGGCTGTTTATAAATCAACACTCCTTCCTATCCTAACATACTCGAGCGAGTCCTGGACCTTAACCTCTAAGAATAAATCAAAAATTCAAGCCACCGAAATGAGGTTTTTGAGAAAAGTGGAAGGTAAAACCAGAAGAGATAGGATCCGCAACACAACGATCAGGGCAAAGCTCGAAACCAGACCAGCTGTAGAAAAGATAGAAGAAAACAGGTTAAGATGGCTGGGACACCTGCTACGCATGGATCCTAACCGAGTGGCAAAGATTGCATACGGCACACAGGTGGAAGGGAAAAGAGAGAGAGGTAGACCGAGATGGAAATGGGAGGAAGGTGTTAGAGAGGCCTGTCAGAAGAGAGGAATAGATTGGCAGAAGAGAAAGGAGCTGGCGGGGGACAGATAGAGTTGGACCGCAGTCTACAAAAAAACTCCCAACACTGCTTAAGCGGTAAACTGGGGGAATGATTATGATGATGATGATGATGATTCTAATAAGCGCATCCTAGGGAAATAATTTTGTCTCTTATGAATCATTCAGAACCTACGTGCCAATTACAGGATACCTGTAAATATAGGTGGTGTGAAACGAACATTTTGATACTTAGGATCTACCCGAGCGTAACTAGGTTGTAGATTACAGGCAATAAGTATTCCAAATTTAAAGAAAACAGTTGTGGTCATTATTGTGAAAATTATTGGAAAACTCAGTAACCCGTTTGGAAAGTCAACGTTCGGTTACTGATTTTTTTTTCAGACCTGGAGACCAGGAATTTTCATTGTAGCCATTTTAGAGGAAATTCCAAAAAACTATTGCGTTTTTAAAAACTAAAAAGACTATTAAAGAGACAAAAGGGGCAAGAATCCGTTAGGGCAAGACAATGCCCTTCTTATTTATTTCTGATTACTTCTCTTCTCTTTAAACATACACCAAACCCTTTATAAAACCGCTCGAACTACACGCTACTACTACACATCACACCAATAACATTTCATTTGGCTGGAGCCAACGAAAAAAAGCATTTTAAATTTAAAAGTTATTTAACGATGTTTTGGACATCTTTGGTAGGTCCTTCCTCACGATCTGATAAAGATGTTTATCGAACACCTAACTCCACTACCGCTCCTTATCAGATCCTGAAGAAGGACCCACCAAAGGTTTCTGAAACGTCGACAAATAAACTTTGAAAGTTAACAATTTTTTTTTTTTTTTGGCCCCAGCCAACCAAAATTTGTTTGTTTTAACTGAATATCGTTTAAACTTCCTGCAATGTTTCGTTTTTGAGAGATTTGTTCACACACCATACACAGAACATTTGCTAAAAGCATATTTTCCTATACAGGATACCCCAAAACATGTTTCCAGTGAAAACTCAATTTCAAAACTTCGATACAACCGCAATACTTCCTCTTACAGCAGTTAGTGAAAGCAATTGTATGTGTATACGTGAATGTATGGATATTGTAAACAGATAACTAAAAAACGAAAATGTTCAAGTTGATCAAACTTGATTTTCTTCTTAGGTTTCACCAGGGAATTGTCTCGAAATTCGAGAAAAATCCTTTAACTGGTCAGTTTAGAGCCTAAAGAAATAAGGGCTTTACATAAATCAAGCAAATACATTTATACACTATAAAATTCAAGGAATAGAATCCAATACCTCTCTAACGCCATTGGTCTACCTATCTGTTCATCTATGTATTACAATTCTGCTGAAGATGTACGAGTATCTAGCAATTAAATTTGTTCTCATGTTAATATCAAAACGGATTGTCAAATTCCTATCTACGGAGATATTTCATTATTGAATAATCTCATAAAATCCATTCACATAAAGCGTTACCTAATATCATTATTTCACATCAGATTTCTGCTTGTGCATATTTACTTCCAAAATCATGCTCATCAATAAATAACTTTACAATGTTAATGCAGAAACTGCGAAAGAATAATAAAATAAACGCCAAACGTATATATGCACTTCATTCAATTTGACTTTCTTTAAATACGTATAAAAAGGATTACTAGGTATATATAAAAGATATATTAAAGAATATTAATTAAGAATTATTACTTAAAGATAAATAATTCTGAAAAAGTAAAAACAATGTACCAACATATTGAATAAACATAAATATTCATATTCCATTTCTCTTGAAAGATGTAGTAAACCAGTTTTCAAAAAAACAAATTTATTAATCCTGTTGGGGACAGCTGCACAAATGCTCTCCTCCACTATGACCCATTTATTTATTTATGTGGGATATATTGCTTTCATTTTAAAACCAATAATATAAAAAGTTGATTGCGTAAATAAATTTTTTTAATTAGGATACATGTAAATTGTGAATACCAAGAAGTTCCCGCATATATTTTGGCTTTTTAGATGGTCTTATGTTAAATGGATGTTGTTTGCCTTAATGAACAAGTGAATGTCTTGCTCAAATAGAGAATCAATTTAATGTAGCATTTGCAGACGCAGGATAGTGGATTGAAAAGGAATAAACATCATGTTTGTGACGAGAAATTCTCCACAACAGTGATGACGATTTCATGATGCCTACATCTGCCGCTCAACGCTCTACGTAATACAGCGCATCTTAAAACCTGTTCCTACTACCCTTCACGAAATGGACGAATGGGCTAAGCACCAAGTTAGTCATATAATTGCGTCAAATTCGGAGGGTAATTTGAAAAAACAACGAACTTCCATACAACTTTCTAAGAAGAAGCATTTTTACAAGCCAGAAGCTTCGCTATATAATGGAGTTGATGAGGAGAGAAATTTGGATTGATTAATTAGACGAGATATGAAGACACTGTTATAATATGGCTATAAGTCTACACAAACTGCACTGGACTTATAATGATTTTATAGAATAAAGGAGTAGAGTAGAGTTATGACACGATGTGATGTATGCTGACACTGATAGATTGATAGAATATAGATGTCCTCACTAGCTTATATACAGGTTCTCCCCACTTTAGCCTGCTTAAGTCAGAGTACCAGAGAGAGTATGTTTTTCTCTCGGTCGGGCTTGTGTTCTCTCTCTCAAAGCCGTTAAAGATACAAGCTAGCTAAACAGCTAATCAATCTTTAGAATAAGCATGAGTCAAACTAGCTGTAGATCGCCAATTCCAGGATACCATCAACTCAATCAAATCTCTTCGATCTCTTCGAAAGTAACCCTTCTTTCTTTACTCTATTCTTCTCTTAGATTTAACTCTTTTCTTCATCCTATTTCCTCATTAAGTTATGCAAATATAGTTTGCAAATGAAAGGGCATTACTGAATTTATTGATATTTTTAACAATGACTATTTTGGCTTTCATTGCAAAGTTTTTATCCCCATAAAGAGAGGTGCGAAAACTAGCAAAGTCTCCACAGCAGTAGACTATGAAGACTTTGTAATCTATTTCCCGCGCCTCGGCCACTGTCAGACAAGCCAGGCGTTGAATATCTTCCAGCAGCACTCTAAATCAAATCTTTTAAGCGCCGCCAGCATAAAACTGCCGCAAAGAGCAATTTAGCTTTATTTAACAAAGGCATAATCTGGTTTTATCACAATGCTCTATCATAACATATTCCGATCAATTTAATTTGCTGTCGAGAATTTCTCCTACGCATTTACCGATTTATATAGTCATTACAATATCAGCTTATACAAGCGATTTACTCTGAACAGAACTCCTAGTAACTTAAAAGGTATCCGACGAGCTTCCTCCTAAAACTAAATCACTAGGATAATTGAATTCTTGGGTGAATGTAGTCATCTATAAAGTGTAAATGTTAAATTGTTAATGAGTGAGTGTGATCTGAGATAGGATTTGCTAAATCCAAATAATTGAACACATCAACTACTTCTGCAGAACCTAAGTGCATTGTATCAATGTTAGAAATGTCAATGCAAGTGTTAACGTTGTCGGATTGCGATAAGCACGGGGATGTCAAGATGCATTAGTGGCCATAGTCCACCATAGTGACCACTGTCACCTACCGAAATATCTAATTATAGGATATGTTGAGGACACTTTACATTAAATCTGAGATACTAGTCAGACATCTTTTTAACAATAAAAAAGTTATAACCCCCATTATCGGCGGCAGCTGCTTATATAAAGAATCCCGATCAATTCATTCTGGTTAACCGTTCTTTCTGTCAGCATTGACAGCCATCTTGACATCCCTCCTCTGAGGGCAATCTCTCCTCGTTTAAAAAGAATTACATTTTAATATCAGAGTTCTAAGAGAACTGAGGGAGGCCGAAGGTAGTTCTTAAATATTTACAGATGAAAAGAAGAAAATGATGAGATAACTCTCATAAAAATGATTAAAATAAAACAGCAGCTGCAATATTAAATAATTAAAAAGATATTTTCTGTTAAATCTTGTGTGTTTAACAAACTCGATGAGAAAGATAATTACCTAAAATTATGCAAATATGTGTAATACATGGTATGGTTTATTTTTTTTTTTGCATGAGGAATAAATTTTGGTGACGAGCATGTTTACACGTGTGAGTCGCTTTATTACTTCCTACTAATTAGGTTGGTAATTTGAGTGCTTTTTTTTTTTGTTCATTAACGGTGTATTATGAATATAAGAGTTATTTCTTGTTTTATAGATTTAATTTTTTATTATTATTTATATAATAGGACTTATTTTTATATAGTCGTATGATAACAATGTATGTTTTGTATTATAAATAGAGCAATATTTCAACATTAAAGACTGGGAAATAAAAATTTTACGATATATTGTGTTATAATTGCGAATTCAGGTAAATTAACATTCTTAATACTATATTATAATATTATATATAAAGAAAAAGAATATATTTATATAATAATATTGTAGAAGCATACTAATTACGTAGCATATTAATTTTTTTTAAAATAAATTGTGACGAGCTTCACAGACCGAGCAGATATTATCTCCTCCTGCAAAAATAACTTCTATTTTATTATTATTATTATTATTTTATTAGTAAACATTATTCATAATTACAATTTTGATTTACAAATTGTTTGAGTCACCAAATTGCAAAGGGAATATGTCAACAAAGCAATGGAATTGAGATATGATGTCATCCGGAATTGGATATTCCACTAGTTTTAACTCTAAAAATTTTGGCTTTATGAGGGAATAAATCTAGTAAAGGTCACATCTCATAGTTTAAGGCAAAATTATGTGTGTCCAAAATAAATGAAAACATTGATTTTATCCATCTTAGCGAACATATTTCTTTTGTTCTTGACCGGTTTCGGATTTTCTTTCATCCATTGTCAGAGCAAATTCACTAAGTTCGTGTAGAGAATTCATTTGAACGTAATGTTTCCGTTGCACTCACACTTGCTGGTTGTATATATTTGGGGGGGGTTATAAGGTTATCTTACTATGTTTGTGGGTGTGTAATTATAATAATTCCATTTTGTCATTAACCTCCCCACATATATACAACCAACAAACCAACAAGTGTGTGTGTGTAATAGAAACATTACGTTGAAGTGAACTCTCTATAAGAACTTGTTGAATTTTCTCTGACGATGGATTGAAAATCCGAAATCGGTCAGAAAAAAAATGAATTTGATTGCTAAGACGGATAAAATACCAGCATTGTGGACCCATCCACGTATTCAAAAGAAAACAGTTTGACATTAGGACAAAACGCACTGTGCCCAATTTTAACAGTGATTTGAATTTTTTTCAATATTGAAAATCTTTTTTTGGGAGGGTAGTATACCGAATGTAATGTAACGTAACGATACTTTTATTATTTGAGGTTTTATGCGGTTTGGTGGGGATAGATTTGAGCCTGTCGACAGAGGATTTGGGTAGTAGCTGGGGTAATGGTAGTCAGGGGCGGTGAAGGGTTTTTTTTTTTTTAAATATTATTGTCAAAAATCATATCAATTTTTTAACTTTGGGACGTGATCTTTTTATCGGAGTGTAACGTATTTTGAATTCAATTTTTATGTAAGCCCACAAAATATTTTCAATGCTTGACATTTTCGTGAAAATACTCCCTTTTTTTCGAATACTGGTTTTCGAATTGAGTTGGATTTGTTGTATATCAAGCCAAATTTTATAAATCAACATTTATAAATACAATTTATTTATAAGGAAATCCTTGCTAAACATAACTTGTCCAAATTTTGATCAGTTGTATTAAGTGGGGACAAATTAGTTTCCAATTAAATTTTTTAGAATATTTATCAAGTAATATTTGTAATGGTCAGACGGCTATTACTCTGCATGTGTTCGCAAAACATGATGGCTCGCCAGGACCTGACGGCAAATCCAATTTACTCAGTGTACTGCCGGCCTCCGGACAATGTACACTCATTACAGACAACAAGTCCATCATCGGACATTGAGCTGTAAGGGGCTCCTAGAAAGAAAAAAATCTAAGGGCAACACTGCTGGATTTAAAACCGGGACCTCCGCGTTGCTAGTCAACCGCTACCACTGAGCGATCCCTTGCAATCTTATTGTTTATTATGATAAACCTCTATTTACAAATTTTCATAAATACAAATTTTCAAATTTATTTAGTTAAAAAAAAATAAATAAATAAATAATAAAGTAGGTCTTCTCTGTTCGAGAATTTGGTCGTGACTTCCATGGCGATCAATCGGATTGGGAGTTGTAGAATTGTCTCCAGATATTTTTCCACTTGTCCCTATGTCCCGTGTTCTACTCTTCATCTCTTGTCAGCTCCTCTTCAGACTGCCTACTTTCTTTATTTTTTTTATATCTAATAAAGCCTACCTTCGTGTTCACTAGACCGTTTTCTTTCATTATCCCTCGCGATATGTCTTGCCCAAATCTAATTTTGTTTTCTATGCTTTCTTACTTTTCAGCACTTTGTTCCTTATCTTGTCTGATGTTTTGATTCAAAATCTTGCCTTTTTCAACCTTTCTCTGTTGTATACACTTATCTCATTTTATTGTACTCAGTTCAGGACCAAATCTGTTGGCCGTACATCACATAATATGACGGTAATATATGACGCTATCAAACACTATATTTTCAGTCTAGTTTTCCACATCGCTCTTCATAATAACTTTCAAGCTACTACCATTTCTAGGTGCGTCATGTCTTTTTTAAAACATAAAAAAAAAAAAAAATTATCCCCTTACTAAAAACCACTGACACTAATTAATGATTGTTTGTCATATTAAACTATGTCTGTGTCTGTAAAAAAAAACAAAAACGGACTATCACAAAAGGAGAATCAAACATGAATTTTCTTCTAGGTTTTACCAAGGAATCCGCCGACAGTTAGGTTTTATCAAAATCGGTACCCAAAAAAAAAAAAGAAAAAAAAAAAAAAAGCTTTATGAATAGATTTTTTTTAGTTTTGGCAATTTGTCTTCTAAAAATGCTCGCGTAAGATTTTGGTGTTGTTGTTTCACGTCAACTCATATATACAGACTGTAATGACATGTCATTGACATCGGCAAAGTCAAACACCAAAGAAATAATAATTTACAACTAGTGGTTCCAGCCAGCTGCTACCTTAACAAAGGGTGGCAGTAATAAAACAGCGACCTAGTTGGCTGCCGACAGCCGCGGCCAACCAAACAAACAACAAAGCCTTTTCATCAGTACTTACATCAAAAAGCAAGCACCGAAAAGGTTGAACGCTGACCTAAATAAGGTCAGCAAACTACGAAGGTCGCACATGGTCGCACACTAGGACAGATGTCTTGGTGTGAGTGTGAACAACAGTAATATATAAACTCTATGATATACGACGAAAGGATTATTATATCATCTACGACCAAACGAGCACGTCTTTATACACAAGCGGCAATTTACTATACACAGTTATATTCAAACTTATCTTTCTCTTAGTTGTGCATCTTAGTTAGTTATTTTAATCATCTAATTTATCAGTTATTTATCTTCTATTTATTATTAAGTATTTTATAGTTATTAGTTACCATTTATTACTTTAAAAATTATTGTTAAAATACAGTTTATTTTTATAAAAACCGTAGAAATGATCGAGCACTAGATTCAAAATCTCTCAAAGGAAACTCCCCTTCTCAAGAACAGCTACTGGCTGCCACACACAACAAACGATTCCATTACATAGCTGCCAGGCGGAGGAGGGGGATATGCCCTCTCTACAGCCTGTAAGGGTATTGGGATTCCTTAGGGATCTCAAACTGATAGAGGTTTTGTAAAATGGATGTTCAGCTGGGACATCTTTTCAGGTGCTGCGGGCAAGCACAATAGACCGGTTAAAAGTTCGCAGTGCATTGGGCCCCCGCTGCCAAAAAAAAAAAAAAAAAAAATTCTTTAAAATCATAATTCCCCAAAAATTTAAGAAATGCAACTCCCTTACAACTCCTCTAAAAATTAATATTTCCAGAAAAATATTTCAAATAGAAAGGTGAATAGCTTTATGTGTTTACTTAATAATAATAAAAAAAAAAGCCATTCAGTAAACTAATACTTTGATTGGATTGTGACTGAAACTTTATTGTCTGTCTGAAGCGGTGGATATATCTAAAAAGGAATAATTAAAAAATGTCGTGCTTCCTGCTATTGTTCATTTTTGAGATTTTTTTGTTCTCAAAGAAATTAAATTTTAAAATTTGACATTTGATTGCATTACTTTCTCTTAAAGCAATAAAAGAATGTAAAAATAATAAAGTGATTAAATTAATGAAGTGACTAAATAAAAAGTCAATAATTAGTGACTAAATAAAAAGTCAATAATTAGTGACTAAATAAAAAGTCAATAATTACTTTTCAAACGTTCGTAAAAATACGCACGTTCATATCAATCAATGCTTTCCACATTACCGTAAGAAAAATTATTTCTATTAGTTTCAAAGTGAATAAAACGGACAGACATACAGACGACAGCAAATATAAATAAACCAACAACAACGTTCTTCAATATTTAAAAAAAAAAAAAATATATATCCGAGCAAAAAAATCTAATAAAACTGACATTTCACTTATATGGGACTTTTCAAAGGCAAGACGCCATCCATATAGGCTAGTAGTCTCGAGAATTAATGTATTTGGATGCTTGATTTAATTTTTTGATAAAGTAATTTAATATCTTTTTCAAAATATAAAAATGTCAGTATAAGTATTGAAGTTAGGAGAGACCAACTGTAATTTTTTCTTTTTTTAATATAGGAATGTTGTATTGCATTTTCAACCTTATTTTGTAATAAAAATTTATAATATTTTTTAATATCTGTTTTTATCAAATAAATATTTTATATTACAAAATTATTTGTCCAAAAGAGGAAACGTGTATAGTTCAATTAAATTAGAGTGCAGGTTTTTAAAAAGCTATGCGATATGTCTAAATAAGGCAATGATCTTTAAAATTAATAAAAAAAAATTAAAAAAAAAATCACAAAGGGAATGCGATAATATGGTTTTTCTGCAATTTCAAAATTTATTATTGTATAAATAGAAAGGTTGGTTTACTCGTTTATCATTTTGGAAGTTTTGGTCTGAATTGATATTAAAATAAATTTATCTCAGATAAATGAATACAGCAATACGTATGTTTGCGGATTAAGACATGCCAGTAGCTCTGAACTTTACACCCTATTTTTTTTTTTTTAACTCTTTATTTGAAATTTACAACTGTAGTTAATTTTACAATAAGTAAATAAGCTAAGAAATAATTACAATGACTTGGTTGACTTGATTGGTAGTCATTCAGTGATGACTACCACTAACTGTTTAAAAGGTTGCCAGACCAACGGCGCTTTAAGCGTCGTTGAGGATTTCCAGGGAGGGAATGTGAGTGAGGGCTTGGGCTAAAGGATTAGAGTGTGATAGGAGTTTATTGTGGAATCTCTTATAAAGGGTATTAGCCAGAGTGTTGACGAAAGGAATTTTGAGTTCTGTGTGGAGGGTAAGGTTGGATACATAGGGCTTTTAGTAATATGGCGGAGGATTTTGGATTGGATGGATTGGATGCGATTCAGATTAGAACGCTTGGCAGTTCCTTACAGTTCCAGTCCGTAAGTCCATAGGGTCTCACTAAGGAGATTTAAAGGAGTCTTTTGCTGGAGAGTGATAATTTTGAGCAATTACAAAGTAGTTTCGAGAGAGGTCTAAAACGTATTTTGACGACGGAGCGTTTGAGCTGAATGTGAATGTTCCAGATCAGTCTTTTATCCAAGAATAGTACAAGGTAGCGCACATGGTCAGCAGTACACCTCTTAAATTTTAAAATATATTCTCGTAAACTCTCAAAAAATATCATTAGCCTAGTCTAGCCTCTTCTACCGCCTAAGGCGTAGGAGGTGGTCGTTTGTCCAATGGACCTGTGCGAATTCTTTCCAGCCTTCTCCTGGTAAACGCCTCTTTCACCCCGTCTTCCCATTTCACTTCCTCGATTACCCTCAACTCTAGTAGGGTAAGATCAACTAGCAGTGCGGCTTGGTTCCATACGCAGTATGTGATCCAGCCAACTTAGCCTTCTCTGCTCTATTACTTCTAAGGCGGGCGTTACTTCGAGGTTAGACCTGACTGTCACGTTCCGGACTCCCTCCCTTCCGTTTATCCCTTCCATTTTCCCGAAGGAGACTTCATCACTGTGGCTTGGGCCATTGATTTGTGGTTTACTCGACAATGCTCAGGACTCGCAAGAGTATGTTAGGTTTGGGAGGAATATGGATTTGTAAACGGCCAATTTTGTCCCTTTTTCATGTCTCACCTTTTTCATGTCTCAACATCCTGCTCGCTACTCCTACCTGTTCCGTTATTTCGCTATCGATATAGCCATTCTCAAGTAGATGCGCTCCCAGGTATTTGAAACATTCAACTTGTTCGATCTTTTCGCCGTGTATTTGGATAACTCTCATTATTCGCCTAAGTTTCTTTCCTATTCTCATTAGCTTTGATTTTGCCAGGTTGATGTTATCATTGATCTTTTATTATCTCTCGAAAAATATATAGGAACGTGGTAAATTTTCGAAATTACGTTTTCTTCATAGATATATATCAGCATAAAAGTTTTCGGCAAATGGTCTGTCCCAGAATCCCCCTGGTGTGTGTACATTTGTAGTAAATAAAATATCTCAAAAATACAAGATCTCAAACAGCTCAAATTTTATATCCGGCTTACCGGCTTAGGTACCACCCTTGGAATTGCCAAGAAAACTTCTACTAAAACCTATGTAACAGAAGTGACTTCACTAACTTGTTTCACGATTTTTCTCGAACTGACATTAATGACTTTCTTTTAACTAGAAATGCTAAATACAGTTTTATTCAAAACATTTTGAGTCAAGTGATTTACGATGTAGTTATGTATATTGTACCAATATACTTGTGCAAATATTACTGCTTGGTGTTGCCGATCAAATTGCTATAAAATCTGTTGTGAAACACTCACAAGTCTTTCTCTTACTCCAATTTGCATAGTTCCAAAATTTGTGGTTTTTCGAACTGTAATATATAACGCTTCTTCTTATTATAATTGATTTGTTTAATTACACTAATAATTAGTTCGATTCCTTTTTTTTTATGTTGTTGCGAGAGACTAGATTTTAATTGAATTAGCTCATGCGTAGATTTCCATCTTTATAGTACTCTTCCAATAATTTGTCGGCTGCACCACATTCATAAATTTAATATAATGTATAGTTAAGAACTCCAATCAAAGAAAAGTTTTTTAACAGAAAATTGTGAATTCCATTGAGAAATTGTTATAGGTGTTTAACATCAATTTTATTTTGTCCCACTAGTATCAACGGCCCAATACAAAATGGCCGATCTTGCATTTGTTCCTAATTCTCTTTTGCTTTATTTTTTCAACAATAGAATGAAAATTCTGAGGTTTTTTTTTTTATAGCTCACATCAATTGTATAAAGCAGAAATATTATGTTAAAAATAATTTGATTTTTATTGTAATAAAATTTGTATTACACAATTTAATACCTTATAAAATACTATGGAGAGAAAATTAGTAAAAAAAAAAATTCTAAACCAGATTTTCATAGAAATAATTAGCGGAGCACAGTGTAGAAGTGAAGGTATGAAATGTTGTTGTTTGTTAGGCCAATCAGAAATTTAGAATTCTCATGTGGACCCTGTGATTGGCTAATTATTTATATCTAGTTTTGTTTATGAAAGATTTGGTCTAGGATTATTATTTTTTACTAATTTTCCGTTCGTAGGTATTTTATAAATTATGAAATTGTGTAATAAAAAGTTTTTATAAAAAAAAATAATGTAAAAAAATTAGTCATTTTTAACATAAGGTTTACTGTTTTACATAATTATTGTGAGCTATAAAGAAAAAACACAATATTTTCATTGCATTGTTGAAAAAGAAGGCAAAACAGAATTAAGCAGAAACGCAAGATCCAATGTAAGGTCGCCATTTTGCTTGCACACTAGGAAACTCTACAGCTCCACTATCTGGCGACGGGCAATGTGTCTGTATCAAGAAAGAACACTGCCGGGAAACAGAGAAGACTTTTAGGCAAAAGATCTCAGATCTTGACCCCCCCCCCAATCGATGATTTTCTTTAAGATTTGTACATGCACTGTCTGACATATGAATACCTATCACTTTTATATTTGAACATTTTGATAGAAAAATTGAGTTTTTGAGCGTTTTTCTTCGATAAAATATAATTGCAACTACAAATTTCATTAGTTGAGATATAGTTACAATTAACAAGTACAAATGTAATTTGTTGTTGTTTGTTGCAGTTGCTTTTACTGTTTTATTATTTTTTTTCCAACTGAAGTAATTATTGTTGAAACTCGTAACTACCACTAAGTAGTTGAGGAAAAGTAGTTGTAAAAAAAACCAGCTACCAATTTATATGTAGTTATGATTGTAATTAGTTATTCAACTAACAAGTATAGCTACTTGAATCTTCTGATAAAATATTTACTGTTTTATATAAACTATGCGAAGGGAAGGGATTAGCTAGGTGGTAGCGCGCCGGACTAGCAACGCGGAGGACCCGGGTTCGAGTCCAGCTGCTGCGCTTAGATTTTTTTCTTCCTAGGAGTCTCTTACAGCTCACTGTCTGGTGATGGACTGTGTTGTCTGGGGAGGCTACATGGGCCCAGTAGGGCTTTGGATAGCATAAGGCTTGGTCCCTCTCCACAGCCAAAAAAAAATAAATAAATAATTAATGCGTGGTATAAAGAAAAAATGCTTCATTTTCATTCCATTGTTTAAAAAGAAAGCAGAAGAGAATTAGGCAGAAATGGAAGATCCGCCATTTTGTATTTGGTTGTTTATATTAATGAAACAAAATAAAACTGATGTTAAACACCCATAAAAAATTTCTCCAAGGAATTAATAATATTTAGTTAAAAAATTTTTCATAGACCTGGAGTTTGTAGCTATATTATTTTTATGAGTGTGTGGGGCAGTCTACAAAGTATTGAAAGAATACTATAAAAATTGAAATTGATTTTTTAACACCAAAACAATATTTCCTAACAAGTACTTAGAGAAACTGAAACTATATATTTGTATTCTAGTTATTATTATAACGGTCTATAACTATAGTTTGGACAGAGCTTTATGATAAATTTCAATTATAAAATAATTTGTTTAACGGTGCAGAAATTTCACAGTGTTTTAGGTGAAGTGTAAATGAATAGCAATGAGGAAGGGTTTTGGTAAATCTAATATTGTCGGACAGGCACCACCGCACGTGGTATATAACTCGCTAACTATACTTGACAGATCACTAGTTGCCCACTAAATTGATAAATTATCACAAATCCTATATCAAACTATATATATATTCTCATTAACTAATGATCTTAATATATTCAATAATATAATTTCAAAATCATTAAGGTATTGGGTTATTATAGTTTAATGGTACTCAATTATGGAATTGTTTTAGAATATTAGATAGTAAGGCATCCCACTACAATAATCTCCCTTTTCTAACCTAAATTTGAAAATAATGGGAATATTTAGGATATAAACGAGTCTTGACTTTCAATAATATAAGCAATAAAACGATAATTGCTGTTTCAAGAATGCTATTGCGGTTTAAATTCAAGGCATTAAATGTTTTTCAGCTAATCCATTTTTTTTATTTTTTTTTATATGTGGATGAGTCCGCAATTTTGGATAACATCTGGTATTTTATCTGTCGGAGCATGCATATTCCGTTTGTTCCTGTTCGGTTTCGGATTTTCATCCAATATCAGAGAAAATTCACCAAGTTCGTGTAGAGAGTTCACTTCAACGCAACGTTTCTGTTACACTCACACTTGTTGGTTTGTTGGTTGTATATATGTGCTGGAGGTTATAAGATTATGTTACTGTAAGGTTATAAGTTTATGTAACGAAGAGGCCCCGACAGACTGGCGAAGGAGGGCACCTCACGAACGCCCATTAGTCCGGATCCCTTCTGCGGTATCTCATACAAAACTGCCCCTGGGGCCATTTAAAAAATGGCTAACACGCAAACATACATTATGTTGGAAAAATATTGCGGGGCTGAGGTACTCTAAGATTTTCCTGGAGGGCCCCTATAAGATTCGCACAAACTATATCCTCGGCAGAACGAATGTGGAGCTTTGAAGAATTACTGCCCTGGTTACAGGGCATTGCTTTTTAAGGAAACATCTGCATAATATCCTCACTTTGCAGGAAATGCGGGCAAAAGGGTGAGACACCGTTTCACCTTCTTGGATTATACTCGCAGACGATTCCTGAAATTTGGTGTCCACAATTTGGAGCCGAAGACGGGATCAGGAATTTCACTCACCTCAGCTCTGGCGTTTTTTAATGATACTTCGGTGATGTGAGGAGTCTTTACGGGGTGTACAATGTGCCAAACTGAGGTCTAAGTGCTGAACCTCCTTTTGGTGGCCCCTAGTTTCTAGATTAGATTACTATATGTGTTTTATTTAACAGAAACATTGCGTTGAAGTGAACTCTCGCTACATGAACTTGATGAATTTGCTCTGACGATGGATGAAAATACGAACCGGTCAGGAACAAACGGAATATGCATGATAAGACGGATAAAATACCAAATGAAATCAATTTTTTATTCTACTTAATTAAATTTAAAAAAATGTGTGAAATTCAGCTACTATTGATACTATCTCTATTGAAGGTAGCCTCGTCAGTTAATAAAATTTATTGAAGTAAATATTGATGGTCAGTGAGCCTGCATGTTAGTCAGTGTATTCGTTAGCATCCGCAACTCGAAATCTTCTAGTAACCAAGCCTGGACTCTTTGGAGATAATTTGGGTATAAGCCAAAATAACGTTAATGTTCACCATACCTTCATTCTAGAGTGCCGGAAGTGTGCTTTTACTGGACAGTTTTTTCAGTTTTCGTCGTATTTCATTAAATTTGGTACACAAACTATAAAATTTGTCAATTATAATTTTGAAAACTGGAGTAAGAGAAAGTTGTGTGAGTGTTTCACACCAGATTTTTTTTTCTCGATAAAAGCTCCAAAAATTTTCTTTAAACTTTATTATATAATCAACTACACATACAAAGAGATGCAACTTTTATTTGAAACATTTCTCTGGGGAAACTTCATTTAAGTGCATTTTTGGAGGAGGTATTTGGAGGTTATGGTTTCCTCTAAAGTGCTATTTCAGTTTATTATACAGTTCTATTATCTAAATAATATTAATTACAATTAAATAAGTTTTCGAAATCCTGAGTTTGAAGAAAATCGGATAATCGGAAGTGCGTTTTAGTGAAAATAGACAATAGAGGCTCCTAGGAAGAAAAAAAATCTAAGGGATAAGCACTGGACTCAAACCCAGAAAGTAAATAGTAATAACAACAACATCACTTATGTATGAAAGTTTAAAACAAAAGAAACTTAAAAACAAATTAAATAAAAATGAAGTATTTAGTTGGGAAAATTACTTGACTTCTATTAAGATGAGAACTTTTTTCATTTACAACTTAACAAACAAAACCGATAATAAATTACAACTCTAGAAGAAGGGAAAAACTTAATGAAATCTTTTCCCAATCTTCCTTTTATATATTTAAAGTTCTTCTATCTTTAACGAAAAAAAACCTCTTTGGTTAAAATGAGTTGACAGTAAAGTAATCTTTCTTTCTCTCTAGTATAACAATTTCTATTTCATTCCTTTTTATTTATAAACAAATAATTATTTTATTCGTACCTAACCTCAAAAATTAATTATCAATTTTTTTATCGGTTAACTACGGAGATATACGATATTTTTACTGGACATACGATATTTTTACTCTCTCTTATATCTGGTAAACGGGAATTATTAAGATTGTTCCAAATTTTTTAGTCCGAAAAAGTACGAATATTTTTTACTTCCTCTTACGCCTAGTAAGGAGGAAGTATTTTAATCGTATCAAATTTTCGATATCAAGTCCAGAAAAGTGGTTTTTAGAAAATGATTTGTGCGTATATGTATGTATTTGAACAGCATAGCTGAAAAACGAAAAATCGTAGAAAGTTTAAACTTGATATTCCGTTTAAGTATCATTATAAGATCCGACAGTAGGTTATCTGTCAAAATTCCTCAACCGGAAATACCACTTTTCTAAATAGTTTGTTTACTTTTTTTTTTTGCGATTTTTTTCACAAATGGCTCTAACAATTTTCTTGAAACTTAATATATCAACTACACATACAAAGATCTACAACTTTTATTTTCAAACATTTCTCTGGGAAAATTCATTTAAGGGCACTTTTGGGGGAGGAATAGGGTTAGGTTGTCCTCTAATGTGCTATTTCAGTTTACGATACAGTATAGTTATCTAAATAATATTAATTAGTGTTAAATGTGTTGTTGAAATCCTGAGTTTGAAGGAAATTGGACAACCGGAAGTGCTTTTTTACTGAAATGTATTTTTTAGTTTTCTGGTATTTTCTCTAAAATAGTTCCAATGATTTTCTTTAAATTAGGAATGTAAACTAGGCATATAAAGAGCTACAACTTTTGTTTGAAATATTTCCGCTGGAAAAGTCATTTAAGGAGCTTTTGGGGGAAGGGCAGGGCGATGTTTTTCTTTAAAGTCCTGTCATAGTTGATTATACAATTCCACTTTCTAAACAAAATTAATTAGTAATAAATGGATAGCGAAAATTCCGAGTTTCAAGAAAATTAGTAAGCAGGAAGTGCGTTTATACTGAACAGTTTTCGACTATATTTCGACGAACTTCGACGAATTATATTAAATTTGGTATACTAACTATAAAATTTGTCAATTAAAATTTTGTAAACTGGAGTAAGAGAAAGTTGTGTGAGTGTTTCACACTAGTTTTCTTTTTTTTGGATTTCATCGAGAACGGCTACAGATTATTCCCTTTAAACTTACAATGATAACTTGATCACTTTTATTTGGAACATTTTTTAGATAAAATTGATTATAGGGAGTTCTAAGAGTTATTTGATTAAATATCATATGTTATTAGAGTTTGTTCAATGTTAGTGGCACTATTTTCTGGACTACAATTAGTCATCATCAACCACTACCAACCCTAAGGTTAGAGTCGTGTGAGTGTTTTACACAAGATTTTTTTATTTATTTATGAAAATTTATTTATTATAAAAATTCTGAAAGAATTCTACATTACATGTTAATTTCTTAATAAAAAAAAAGAAGGTTAAATGTAACATGCAAAGAAACAATCTGTTACAAATTATATTACATTATTATTCAGACACAAATATGATTTATTGTAATTTAGTAACATAGTCAAAATTTGGTGAATGACTTCAAAAAAAAAAATTAAATATTCAAAGTACATAAATTGATATAATTACTTAAATTTAATTAAAAGATCTTAAATATTTTTAATTAATGCATTCTCACGTCAAGTATTAATAATAGGTGCTTAAAGGCGCGAGACCTAAGTCAGTACGGCTTTTATCCCCTCCCCATACAAAAAAAAATAACCTCTCTTAAGTAGACTCCGCCAGCAATTTACGTATAATATCTTAAGATATCTTTAATCTTCAATTCCCCCAAGCATTCCCTTTGAGAATGTTGCCTTCCCACACATACGGAACCACGTATTAGTGAAACGGAGATACTGGCCTAAGGTAGTGGTACACCGTCTTCCTGACTTCCTCGTCTAATTCTGGCACCAAGTCTGGACACCTTGCCCATTTTATGGAAATGATTGGCTATCCAAGAATGTCCAGTCAATACATCCACCACTACTCCTTTCACCTTTCCGTGCCTCTCCAATACTTCTCCCTGTTCCAGGATTTGCTTAGTGACGGCTATTGCTAGTTCGAAACCGCAAAACGGTTAATGAGCATCCCACTTTAACCAACTCATCCGCCCTTTCATTGCCCTAGTTTCGAGTTCCCCTTTATTTCAGAGTTTCAACATGGCTTATTTAAAGCCATTAATGCAGCTTGATTGTCAGAGAATATTCTCACTTCTTTAACCTCTCCCTGCCATTCTTCCACCAAATGGCAGCGTTCAATGATTCCAATTATCTCAGCGTGCAAAACAGTAGCCATATCAGAAGCCACAGATCTTCCTTTGTTCAGCCCCTTCAGCCATGCTCCTGCACCAGGCAGACCAGTTTCGTTCTACCTGGAGCCATCAGAGTAACAGCAAATAATGCCATTACTTTCCTCCATTAAAACTTTTTGTGGTATCCTCCCCCATAGTCAATCAATCAATCAATCTGTATTTAAAACTTATGCTTATGGTGAATCCTATATTGTGAATCCTAGCATTGTTCTTATAGGCGAGTCAAATTTTTGGCTAACAGCCTTGTATTTGAATACGTAGAATAATTCAATTTTAGATATTCTTCTTCCATACCAAAACTATTTATTTATATTTCTATATATTAAGCTGTAATTAGAATTAATGGCTCTTTCCACAGGACAAGCAAAGATCATGGGTTTTACCGTTTCTCAACAGTATACTTCGTCGGGGTTATTTTTCAATGTTGTTGCCTTAACTTCCGCACTGTCACCGCCAACACTAACAGTTGGTAATATATCTTTAAGTTGGGTACACCAATTGAAATCCGGTTTACCAAAACTTTGCCAATCGTGAAAAACAGCATCTGCGTAATCTATCTTCCAGCACTTTCAACATTTTATACCATAAGTGTACAGTACGGTTAATAACTAATGCAATTAAAGATGAACTGTCTGTCTCATTCATAATTAGTGGCTTGGCCTATTAAGTGGGCAAATATGCTAGAAAAATTGAAACCCTTAACCCTTTGTGGTATCTTCAATCCATATTGTTAATGCAAAACTAAGTGTCAGTTAAGTTGTTTATTTTAAACTGCCGCTACAAGCTATGTTAGCGACCCGAAACCGGTCGATAACCACGAAAAGAAACAGGCTAATGTTAATCTCTATTATTGTAGTAGACATTTAAGAACAGGGTTATTCAAGGATACGTAATTCATAATGGTTTTATTATGCAAGAATTGGGAAAACTTAGTTATAAGCACATTTGTCACAAAGTCCATTTCAAAATCAACTCTTCCCTTATTTCTCCTTTTTTTTTTATATATAATTTTATTTCCGTTTTAGACAAGTTATCATAGATTTCCTCCACCTCTACTATACTTCTAAAGAAAATTATATTCAATATTATTTTTAATATTATTCTTGCACAATCTTATTGCATTGTATTGTTTCTCATTTCAGTATTTACAGTTGTCAGCCACAATAAAGGATAAAAATTTTCCCATAGAATTAATTGTTGTATAATTGAGAAATATTATTGTAAAAAGATGTTTAAAACACAGCATCTATTGAAATCATACGTTTGTTTTAACGAAATCTGTGGACGACACTATTTAAAGATTTATTGTTCTCTTTTTTATTCTTTCAGTACTAAAATTGAAAAGAAAGAGGGGGTAAGGCACAAATAATCTCTTGTCTCTTCAAGAAGAATAAAAAAGGAAGAGAACAAATGGTTTAAATAAAATCTTAAAGGTAATTCAAGTTTTATTTTATTTTAGGTTTCGGATATTAATTATTGTACTTTCATTTTTGAAAAAAATAAACTTTCTTTTTCTTCTCTTAAGGAGGTATATATATTATTAGGTATGTATTAAATGCCCCGCAGGGGGGCGATTGAGGCAAGCAATCATCTTGGGTTTTAGCAATCCAACGGGTACCAGTTCATTACACCTTGCCCACCCGCCAAAACAGTAAACATCACATCACACGACAACACCCTACATATTCTACAAAGGAAATTACAGGACACACTCTAGGGCTACCTTCCCTGGATCACTGGCTTCTCAGCTAAGGGAAATATACCTCTTTAAAAAACCGTGGTCCTCCAGCGCCTTGGGAGTTGGGCGTGGGGTTAACGCCTCCACCCTGACAAAAGCTTAACTGTTACGAATCGAAAACAAGCAAATAGCCGGACAGATTCATTGTTGCGAAATAGGCGAGAAAATGGACTTTTAAGATTAGCTATGTTACATATTTGCAAGCTCGGTAGTAGTTCATCCGGCACCACTAGATGGTTTCCGGGAATTTAGAACACTGCAGGAACTCCGTACGGAGACCATAGGCAGGTCTTGCTGTAAAGAATAGAAAGGTGGGGCGACAAAGACAGAAAAAGCACCAAGTCAAAAATAATAATAAGTTTATTGATGAACAAGCGCTTCCCCAGTTCTCCCGCCTCACATCCGAGCTCGAAAACGAACGCTGACTAGTGGGTACGCCCTGGGAATTACTCTGACTGTCTGAATGGCAAACAATCCCTTCCAGAGCTGTCCACAGGTTGCTGAAGAGAGGATGACTTCACATCCGACGGAGGACCAGCAGCGAAGCTGCAAAGCTGTTGGCATAAGAATAACTATGTAGGAAATATATAGGTTACAGACAGAACTGTATATTCTCAAACTAGGTTGAGAGAAAATATAATAACACTAGGAGGGCTAGTAAGAGAAGCTAAGGTGCGTATACTTTCGCACTTGTAAAAGTTACAATTCCGTACACCTCCTTTAATTAGAATTCGTTCTATCTGGTGGAGAGAATACGTCTCGCCAGAATGTACAAGTTGAACAGGCAGTGAATAGTCACTTAGCTTTAATTAGACAAACGATTAGTAATACAATAAATGTTAAGCTGAGACTGAAGGTACTGAGAAAAGAGAAAATAATATGAAATGTTACCTTCAGAGCGATTTCAATAATCGCATAAACGCCTTCTGCCAACTTATATTAACAATTAATAATGAGTAGAGATATAAAGGAGAGGAAAGAATGGGAAAATTATCTTACTCTGAAAGTAGAAGATGTTAATATAAGCCACGTGCATCCGCCAGAGATTGACGCTATTTAGATTGGTGACTCCTATATCACCACTGCTGAATAATCTCGTACTGAGTGTGAAAACTGTAAATTAAATGTTTACCAGACTGCTGGAAAGATTACACACGTGAGGCAGCAACTGTACGGCGTAAAAAGAGAACTATGATACAGCGATTTTACGATACGCCACAGAACTTGAAATACACTTGAATAATGATATTAGGAGGTAACTGTGCAACCTCACAAAATAATTAAAACAATATAAAAGGATGTGTGTAAGGTGTTCACTAAGAAACAAAATGCGATCTGGTTAGCGCCACTTCAGCTCAACCATTAGAGCGGAACTTAATAATGATGGCTACTGGCGCCCTGCCACTTGGCTAGTTGAGTGCAACGAGAAACTGCTACCCTGTACTGAGGCTAGAACAATACAACAGTGCTCTGTGTGACAAAAATTCTAAGTAACGTCGCTGTCTCTACCCTGACACCAGTGCTCTCTAGTATTGTTTTCGTAAGCCAGGATACGCATTCCGTTGCACTTGTAAAAACTACCATTAAACACCAGGAATACGTAACAAGCTACTTGGAATGTTGGCGTTTTAGAGAAAATATATGATGAACTTCCAAGCTATGAACGCCATGATGGTGCTCAGAGACTTTAACGCCAAACTAGGGAGAGAAAGTTTCTTTACTCCCACTATAGGAAGACATAGTAAACAAGAGGAGGCAAGTGAGAATAGGATAAGTCTAGTTCGTTTAGGATGGCCAGAGAAGTACGTGTTAGCAGTACGTGTTTTCAATATAGGGAGATATAATAAGAAATCTGGTTATCCCCGGACGGCACCACCCGAAACCAGATAGATCACGTACTAATTGATGAAAGACATAAGTCTAATATCAGTGATGTCCGCAGCTATAGAGGAGCGGACACTGTGACACAGATGGCACTTTTTGGTGGGAGTAAAGTTACAGGCAAAGGATAGAGAAAGTGACAAAAGGAGATATGGAAAGAGCGAGGAGGGTAAGGATTGATAAGCTGAATTTAGAAGAAACGAAGATGGAATTTCAAGACTAACGATAGACTTTATCTAAAATTGGTTAGGTCATGTGAAGAGAATGGAGGAGGTTAGACTGCCCAAAAGGCTCCTCTATGGTCGACCAGTGGTGCTCGCCGATGACCTCACCTCAATGGGTGTTAGGCGGTGGAGAATTAAGGCCAAAGACAGGGATGTATGGCAGAAGCTTGTGGATGAGGCCCGAGTCATTTAGGACTGTCGTGCCATAATAATAATAATAAAAGTAAAGTAAAGTAATGCCTATTTTTTCAGGCGGGCTTAACGTCCAACTACCAACTTGTCGTGGAGGGGGGCGGAAGCACCTACTTTACTAATAACATTTTTTTTTAACAAATATAAAATTTAGCAGTAAAGGCGGGACTCGAACTGGGGTCCTCCCACTTACAAGTCCATGCTCATAACCACTACACCACACCCTCCCTAATAATAATAATAATATATAAAATGACAAATTTTCTTTAAATTTCAACTTTTGCTCATATGTTCTAAATAAATATAGAGATAGTAGAGGAATAAGTGTCAATCTATCTACAGAGGGAAGTAAAGAATGATTACACTGAGATTGGTGTAGTGGTTATGAGCATGGACTTGTAACTGGGAGATCCCTAGTTCGAGTCCCGGCGTATAATGCTAAATTTTATATTCATTTAAAAAAAATGTTAATAATAAATGTAAATCTTTTCACCCTGATCCTGATCCACAACACCTAATTTGATTATTGGATGTTAAGCCTGCCTGAAAAAATAGGCATAACTTTACTGTAGACAGTACCAATAATATTTGAACAAACCACTTTCAATTTTGATGTCTGAAAACAGATTTTTCAGAAAAAATGTTACAAATAAAAGTGATTTTTAAGTTTATAGGAAATCGTTATAGCCTATCATAATTATTTGAAACATTTTCTGAGGAATGTATGGTTCTACCCACATCTATATATTATTAATAAACATCAATAAAAACCAATATATCGATTAACCAGAAGTGCAATTTTTTACAGAATATACTTCTCAGTTTTTGGAAATTTTCTCTGAAAATGATTACAATGATTTTGGAAGCTCAGCTTACCAAAGCTAGTAAAGAGTTATTGTGTTTTTGTATAGACAAATTTAAGTGTTCCATTTTTTTTATTACTTTCTCTTACTCCTAGTAAGAGGAAGTATTGTAATCGTGTCAAATTTTGCCGCTATCGAGTTTTCACCGGAATAATCCGTTTTGAGGTCCCTTGAGTGGTTTTTAGCAATTGTGTTTGTGTGTGTGTGTGTGTGTGTGTGTGTGTGTGTATGTATGTGAACAGCATAGCTCAAAAACGAAAAACCGTAAAAAGTTGAAACTTGATATTAAGTTTAGGTATCACCATAGGGATCTGACGGTGCCTTATCTGTCAAAATTCCTCAACCGGAAATACCACTTTACTAGCTTTTTTTTTTACGTTTTTGCGATTTCCTCAAAAATGGCTCCGCGGATTTTCTTTTAACTTCGTATATCAATTACACATACAAAGAGCTACAACTTTTATTTGAAACATTTCTTCGGGAAAATTTATTTAAGGGCACTTCTGCGGGAGGGGTGGGGTTAGGTTTTCTTCTTAACTGCTATTTCAGTTTATTAGACAATTCTGTCATCTAAATAACGTTAATTACAATTAAATATTTTGTTGAAATTCCGAGTTTGAAAAAAATCGGATAACCGGAAGTGCGTTTGTTTTAACACTTTACTAAATGATTTTTTTTTTTTTCACTTTTTCGGGATTTTCTCAAAAATGGCTCGGACGATTTTCTTCAAACATTCTATATAAACTACACATACAAAGATCATACATCTTTTGTTTAAAAAATTTCTCAGGGAAAATTCATTTAAGGGCACTTAAGGGGAGGGGTAGGGTTACAGCTTTTGCTAAAGTGGTATCATAGTTGATTATACAATTCTATCATCCAAATAAAATTAATTAGAAATAAATAGATGGCCAAAATTCTGCGTTCCAAGAAAATTAGTAAGCCGGAAGTGCGCTTTTACTGAACAGTTTTGTCAGTTTTCGACGAATTTCATTGTATTTGGTACAGAAACTATAACATTTGTCAATATAATTTTGAAAACAAGAGTAAGAGAAAGTTGTGTGAGTGTTTCAAACAAGATTTTTTTTTTTTTGTGGCCAAGTATAATATATATAATGCGTGTATATATGTAGATGAGGATATTTAGGTATTATCACCGCATCAGACCCGAAGATTTCAGGATAAAATACAAGTGGACATTATTGAATGTATATCTTTTTTATTTCAGTTTAACGCGATTTTCTTAAAAAACGTCTCTTAACTTTCTACTTTATACTACTGTTTCATCTTTTTTCAAATAATATCTGTAGGGTAGAGTTAGGAGTGATGATGGGGCAGGAGAGAAGACGCAGGCTTGACTTCTCTTGTTTGCCACCACGTGGCGTCATGCAATTTAAGTCGAAGGGTAGAGAGATCAGAAGCGAACTTATTGTAAAATTCTTCAGTTAGTTTGTGTATGTTTTCAGGGTTCTATGGACATTTATACGCATCAGCTATATATCTGGTGAATACCTTAATTTTCATAAAGGCATTAGTAAATTTTTTGTATACTATATTAAATGCAATTGAAATGAAAGATTCCCACGCCATAGTTAAAAGTTTGACTCCGTAGCTATACTGTTCACCAAATTTCTAGTCGATCAGCCACGTTTCCTTTACAGAGGTGTTAGTACTGCATCTTTCCTTACCTATGGTGCGTCATCTATCCTACCATAGCAGGAGAGACGGCCAGATTTTGTTTCTGGAATAAATGACAGTGTCTTTATGCCGGAAAATAACGTTTTTTACTTTCTCTTACTCCTAGTAAGAGGAAGTATTGTAATCGTGTCAAATTTTCGATATCGAGTTTTCACCGGAAATATCTGTTTCGAGGTCCCCTGAGTCCAAAAAAGTGGTTTTTATCAAATGGTCTGTGTGTCCGTGCGTCTGTGTATGTATGTGAACAGCATAGCTCAAAAACGAAAACCCGTAGAAATTTGAAACTTGATATTCCGTCTAGGTGTCACCATGGCATCTGACAGTGGGTCACCTGTCAAAATTCCTCAACCGGAAGTACCACTTTACTTGGTGGTTTTTTTACGTTTTTGCAATTTTCTCAAAAATGCCTCCACTTTGTCATTGTAATGGAATCAGATGTCTTGAATAGGGACGCGCTCGCGATGTGTGAAACTTAACTGCTTGAACTGACGTGAATTGGTGTCTGAACGTTGAATACTGATGTATGACTGCTCTAATACTGCTCTGATACTGATGTAGACTGGTATAATACTGATCCCCTCTTCCAGTGGGGAGACGTTTATATTGGTATCACTCACACATTGACAGGTGTGTAAGTACTTGCCACACTAAGACATCTCTTGCTGTATGTTGACCTTAGTTAGGTCGGTGACCAGGGTGAGTTAGGTCAGTGACCAGGGTGGCGACAGATGGTGGCCAGTCGGTGATTATCAAAGACTGTTTGTTAATAGATGGTAGCCAGGTGGCCTTTTGAGTGTTCGTTGACCCTTGTATGAAGGGAATACCGGCCAGGTGGCTTCTGTACACTGTCCGTATAATGACCCCTGTTTGAAAGGGTTTTAGCGGCGTTCCTTTGACCGTGTGTTGACCCTTGTTTGAAAGGGTTTTTGTTTGCCGCGGTTCTTGACCTGAAGATAGCGGCTGGCTGGAACCACTAGTTATAATTTTTAGATTTATAATTTAAAAATTATATCTTTTCTTCTTGTTATCACATTGCTATCACATTACATCATCACAATCAAAAAATTATAGTCAACACTGCTGGACTCGAATCCAGGACCTCCGCGTTGGAAGACCAGCACTGATTACTTTGTCTAACACTTTATTCAGTTAAATAACCGAACGTTTTTACCTCGTATTTCTTTTATAATCTCTACCAAAATGTTGGAAGACAAAAAATTTTGATTCACGTTCTTTAAAAAAAAAAAAAAATACTAAGCGCAAAGGGAGGCAGGTGTAGAAACTGGGTTTAATGAAATGATAGGGGTTGTCATACCGGAGAATACACGAGCGTTTTATGGTTTAAACGTTTCAAAAACGTCGGGACACCAGCCTTCAAGATGGGCCAAAATATTGTGGTGTTTCTGTTTTTGATGAGGAATTACTCGAATGTGTTGCATGATCTCGTAAAGAAAAAGATCATTAAGGAGTAAGGAGCTTCAAACAGCTAATATAGGAGCAGCGATCAAAAAAATTTGGATGTCCAGAATTTAAAATCAAGATCAGGTTTTCATGAATTATCAGAGTGTCAAACCCAAATATGCCAAAATTTCTGGTATTTTATCCGTCCTAGCATGCATATTCATTTTGTTCCTGACGGGTTTTGGATTTTCATCCATCGCCAGAGAGAATTCACCAAGTTCGTGTAGAGTGTTCACTTTAACGTAATGTTTCTGTTACACTCACACTAGTTGGTTTGTTGGTTGTATATATGTGAGGAGGTTTTCATGATAACCTGAAGGAGAGGTGATAACCTCGTCACGTATATACAACCAACAAACCAACAAGTGTGATTGTAACAGAAACATTACAAGAGATTAGTGAATTTACTCTGACGATGGATATAAATCCGAAACCGATCAGTGAACTGTAATGTCATATCAATGTCAAGCAATGTCAAGTGGCTCCAGCCAGCCGCTATCTTCACAAAAGATAACAAGAAGAAAGGATAATTTATAACTAGTGGCCCCAGCCAGCCGCTGTCTTCAAGACAAGAGCCGCGCCAAACAAAAGCCTTTTCAAAACAAGGGTCAATACACACGGTCAAAGACAAGCACCGCTAAAAGGATCATTATTGTACAGAAGCCACCTGGCCGATATTCCTTCATACAAGGGCCAACAAACACTCAAGGCTACCAGTCTTTGAAAATCACCGATGGGCGACCATCTGTCGCCAAATCTGGCCACTGACCTAAATCACACTGGTCACCGAACTGACCAAGGTCGGCACACTGCGAGAGATGTCTTAGTGTGAGTACTACTTACACACCTGTCAATGTGTGAGTAATACTAATATAAACTTCGCCCCACTGGAGGAGGGGATCATTATATCATTATAGTTTCAACGAGCATTACAGCTTAAACGATCAGTACAGCAGCAGTTTCGCCAGCGCGTCCCCTATACAAGGTTTTTAACTTATAATTATTATCATATTCAATCAACATTTCATAGTTGTGCATCTTAGTTTTATCTACTTAAATCATTTTAAATTATTTGTAGTTTTATCTCTTTAAATTATTTATTTATTTCTATCATTTCATATTAATTGTAGTTACCAATTGACACATTTAAATTATTGTTAAAATATAGTCTTATTTTTGTAAATTCAGTGTTCGTATTTCAAGTAATAACTTTCTAAAAATCTCTAAACTAACTTCCGCCTATTCTTCATATCAAGTCCCTCTTCAAGACATCTGAACTCCATTACCTCTGGGATCCGATAACTGATTGCAATACAGAACAAAAGGACTATGCATGCTACGAGGGATAAAATACCAGATGTTATACCCATCCACATATTCTACCTATCACATTTATTTGAAATATTTTCTGTGGAATGTATAGTTCTACCCACCTATATTATATTGATGTACTTTAAAAGTTTGATGAAAATCGATTTAACCGGAAGTGCAGTTTCACAGAATATACTTCTCAGTTTTTGGAAATTTTTACTAAAAATGGCTACAGTAGTTTCATTTAAACTTGGAATGTTAACTGTATAAATTATAAATCTATCACTTTTATTCAAATATTTGCCCTTTAAGAAAAAAAATTCATCTCCTGTGTAAACATATTCTATTACTACCTGTCAAAGGTACTGACTGATCAACTGCATCATCCTCCCACCACTTCTCTATTCATATTAGGACAACTGAGTAAACATTTCTAAAGTTAATGAAGAAATTGTCAGTTTTTATAATAATTATATTAACTACGGTACAGGAAGTCGCGTGAGTGTTTCACATCAGATTTTTTTTTTGTTTACTCTAACAAAGTATTTCTAAAAAATATACTATATCCAATAAGTAATATTTTCTTGATCTCTGCACTTTCTAAGGCAATAGATATCCAGCTGTTCTGACCAAACGTATGTCATCAGTATTCCAATGGTAGTATGGTAGGAAGCATTTTGTATTCAGAATATGATGGCTGTATATGTCTGGTTCTTTCAATATTGAACATCAAGATTCTAATCATTGAAGAAAAAATGTGATATTGAATCCTTTTGAAACGGAATATTTCAGATATTCTACTTAACATTATTTCCATGTTCAATATAGGAATAACCATTACGTACAAATAATATGTTGGTCAAATTTAACTACCACAAGCATCTATCTTTGAAACTTATTTTCATATCGCATTTCTATAAACAAACAAAAAAAAAATCTGGTGTGGTAACACTCACACAACTTTCTCTTACTCCAGTTCTCCAAATTATAATTGACACATTTTATAGTTTGTGTACCAAATTTAATGAGATTCGACGAAAACTGAAAAAACTGTTCAGTAAAAGCGCACTTCCGGTTTACTAATTTTCTTGAAACTCCGATTTTTGGCCATGTATTTATTTCTAATTAATTTTGTTTGGATGATAGAATTGTATAATCAACTGTGATAGCACATATGGAAAAAAATATAACCCCACCCCTCCCCTAAAAGTGCCCTTAAATAAATTTTCAAACTCAAAAGTTGTAGATCTTTGCATGTTTAGTTTATATACCAAGTTTCAAGAAAATCGTCGGAGCCATTTTTGAGAAAATTGCGAAAAAGAGAAAAAAATCATTTAGTAAAGTGGTAAAGTAAACGCACTTTCGGTTATCCGATTTTTTCAAACTAATTAATTAACATTATTTAGATGACAGAATTGTCTAATAAACTGAAATAGCACTTTAGATGAAAACCTAACCCCACCCTTCCCCAAAAGGGCCCTTAAATGCATTTTCCTGGAAAAATGTTTCAAATAAAAGTTGTAGCACTTTGTATGTGTGGTTGATGTACTATGTTTAAAGAAAATCGTCAGAGCCATTTCTGAGAAAATCGCAAAAAAGTAATAAATCCAACTAGTAAAGTGGTACTTCCAGTTGAGGAATTTTGACAGATAACGTACAGTCAGATCCCATGGTGACCCCTAAACGGAATATTAAGTTTCAACTTTCTACGATTTTTCGTTTTTGAGCTATGCTGTTCATATACATACATACATACACACACACACACACACACACACACAGATCATTTGCTAAAAACCAACTTTTTTGGACTCAGGGGACCTCAAAACGGATATTTCCGGTGAAAACTCGATATCGAAAATTTGACACGATTACAATACTTCCTCTTACTAGGAGTAAGAGAAAGTAAAAATATCTGGTGTGCAACACACGCACAACTTTTTTTTAATTGCAGTTTACAAAATTGTAATGATAAATTTTTAAGTTTACCAAATTTAATGAAATTCATCAGTGATTTAATAAGGAAAAAAAATCGCAGAAACTGAAAATATTGTAAAACGCACTTCCGGTTTTACTTATTTTCTTGAAACTCTGGAATTTTGGCATTCTAAATTTTTCTAATTAATTTTGTTAAATTGGTAGAATTGTATATACAACTAAGATAGCAAATTTTTTTTTCCCCCTGATTAAAATATAGATTATTTGCATGATATATTAAGACTTTATTAAAATTTAGTTATAAAGTATTCTTCAAAACATGCTATTTATTTTGTACACTATTTTCTTAATGTCTAATCATAATTTATAACAATTCAGTTGTAATCATTAAACACGGTTTATTTTCATTATTTCAAGGGTTACTTTATCATCACACCTGGTTCTATCGGAACCTTATAGGGCCGGAACCGTTCTGTGGTGGCTCAAGATGCCTCAGGAGTGCATCAATCAGGACATGAATGCACTACCGATCAAGAGAATTGTGGGCTAAAACGTTCATTCATAGCTACTCGCCCAGGCTAACTGCAGAATTACTCCAACTAGGCCGGGTGACCATAAGGATGGCAGTTGGCGTTCTCCACTGGCCATTGCAGATTTAATAAGCACATGCATCGCATGGGCCTGACAACGGATATCCTGTGTAGGTTTTGTCCGGAAGAAGAGGAAACAGCACTGCAGCTTGTATGGCTGAGGTATCGTCTCTTTGGAGAGGAGAAGCTGACGCCTGCAAGCATCAGCCAGGGACCCCTCTCGGGTCTATTAAGTCTATTAAGGCAGACAAGGCTCGAGAGGCTCTTAACCGACCACTTGGGAGCCTCCCCAGACTCCAAAGTTCAAATAAAGGACAGGGCTGGAGAGGAGTCTCCAACTTTGGTGGTGCCACAATAGACCCGTGGGGGTCGCGGTGGCGCAGGCTGAATAACCAATAAGGACATGCATCGCATGGGCCTGGCAAGTATATCCTGAGAAGGTTTTGACAGGAAGAAGAGGAAACAGAACCGCACGTGCTATGTCAGTGCTAGGGGCTAGTATGGCTGAGGTATCGCCTCTTTGGAGAAGAAAAGTTGGTGCCTGCAAGCTTCAGCCAGGGGCCCCTCTCGGATCTATTAAGTCTATTGAGGTAGACAGGGCTCGAGAGGGTGCTCTAATTGACCACCTGGGGAGCCTTCCCAGACTCCACAATTCGATAAAGGACAGGACGGGGGTAGGGTCTCCAATTTAGGGGCTGCCACAATAGACCCACGGGAGTCGCGGAGCGCAGGCTGAAGAGCCAATCCCCTCAAAGAATCTAATCAAATCTAATCATTAAACACACGCACACACACACACATACACACACATAGTCCCCACATAACCTCCCCACATGTGTACAACCTTTCAAACCAACAAGTGTGAGTGTAACAGAAACATTATGTTTAAGTGAACTTAATGAATTTGCTCTGACGATGGATGAAAATCCGAAACCAGTAAGGAACAAAATGGATATGCATGCTATGAAGAATAAAATACCAGAAACTAAGATAGCACTTTAGAAAACACATAACCCTACTCGTCCCACAAATCACCCTGAAATGAGTTTAGCCGGAGGTTTGTTCAAATAAAGTTGTACCTCTTTGTATGTGTAGTTCACATGCTTAGTTTAAAGAAAAATTGTTGGACTCGTTTTAGAGAAAATAGCAGAAAAACTGAAAAATACTTTTCAGTAAAATCGCACTTCCGATCATACGATTTTCTTTAAACTCGGAATTTCCGTAACTTATTTAATCCTAATTAATATTATTTAGATATTAGAATTGTGTAATAATCTGAAATAGCGCTTTAGACGGGGAACCATAACCTCACCTCTTACCCAAAAGTGCCCTTAAATGAATTTTGTCGGAGAAATGTTACAAATAATAATTGTAGATCTTTTTGTATGTGTAATTGATATATCAAGTTTTAAGGAAATCGTTGCGCGTCATTTTTGAAAAAAATCGCAAAAAAGTAGTACTTCCGGTTGAATTATTTTTTACGAAAAGCTTATTCTCACGTATCCTGATTGGACTTTAACGAAATATTAAGTTTGACCATTCTGTGATTTTTCGTTTTTGAGATATCCTGTCTCTACAGAATTTTTTTGGACTCAGGGGGATCTTAAAACGGAAACCATTGAAAACTGGATATCGAAATTATTACAATACTTGCTCTAACTAACAGTAAGAGAAAGTATTACAATACTTGCTCATACTAACAGTAAGAGAAAGTATTACAATACTTGCTCTTACTAACAGTAAGAGAAAGTATTACAATACTTGCTCATACTAACAGTAAGAGAAAGTATTACAATACTTCCTCATACTAACAGTAAGAGAAAGTATTACAATACTTGCTCTTACTAGCAGTAAGAGAAAGTAATAATATGATATGAAACACTCACACCGCTTTCTCACTGCAGTTTGCTGCTTTAGGCAAATTTGCTTCAAAGTTATCATTTTTACTAAATGCTTGCTTGTCTTCAATTTTATATCACTTTTTCATGTCAAATTACTTTTTTTGAGGAAACCTTCCCCTCTCAAAACTTCTTTAATTGATCTTTCTCGAAAAAGAAGTATTCAATAAAAGAGATAGGCTTCTGTAAATTCATAGTTAGTGAAACAATATGATGAAATCCGTTGGTAGTTTTATGGATAAAATTCTAGAAAACAGAAATAAATATTGCAAATTATTTTACAATACAATTGAGCTTACTTGTGATTTTCTCATTATTTAATTGAAGTATTTTGTTTTCCTCAATAATAAAGGCCTCCGTTTAGGGCAAAAGGAAACCTCTATAATGTTGGGGTTAAAAAGAAAAGTGATGGAATGGTAGAGCAGAAAAAAAAGGAAAGCGGGAACTAAAATGGGATGAAATTACAAACAAACAAAAAATTGTAGAGAAAATGTTTCCGTTAAGAGAGGCCAATATGGAGAACAAAAAATGAGTAAAAAGTAAAAAAAAAAACACTTGCCGATCGATAGCTGTCCTCAGGCTTGACAAATTCGAGAGGCGTGGTGAATTTTGAAAGGATTAAGGCAAAATACGGATAAATATGTGTAAATCACCGGGGATAGGAGGGAGGTAGATCAGTTCTCAGACAGCAATATAGAAGATAGAATGAAAGAATGAGAAAGCACAAAGAATTAATATTACAAATAGATGAAGTCCTCAATACTAAAGAGTGTAGTGTA
The DNA here is from genome assembly GCA_011037195.1 of Triatoma infestans. Classification (NCBI taxonomy): domain Eukaryota; kingdom Metazoa; phylum Arthropoda; class Insecta; order Hemiptera; family Reduviidae; genus Triatoma; species Triatoma infestans. The sequence goes on from JAAEAF010006842.1 coordinate 42,810, forward strand.
ATAAACTTCAAATAGTTCGAATGAATACCAAAATTATTCGAATATTGATCATTGTTAATAAATAATGTGGCTTATTTTTTGTGGATTGATAAGTAAAATTCCTCACGCATTGGTCTAGTGGCTAGCGCACTCGGCTTTCATACAAGAATTCAGGGTTCGATTCCCGTAAGGGCAATGTCAGCGTTGACCCAGTATCGTGATAAAAAGTGGGAAGCTACAGTTAGTAGCGCCCTAGGTAGTGAAAGCCGGAACAAAACGGCGTGGGAACTGCGGCGTGCTTATCATACGCCTCCCTACTCAAATCCTCGTCTGGCAAGCCTTGGCCCTTCATGGGCTGTTACGCCGTAGGGATTTCTTAGGGTAGGGATAAGTAAAATTGCCCGAATACTGATATATTAATTTATTGTGAAAACAGAGCACTGCAAGGTCTTTACAGAATTGATTTATAGAAGGCCATTATTTGAGTAGTAATGATTAAATTGGCAGAGTGGTGGTGATGATGATGTTTTCAGAATGACCATGTGTACAAGAATGAATTGTAGACTGAATGTTTGAGTGTAGCCTAGCCCTTATATATACGTCCTGAAAATTTCCCTACTTCTCCTTCCAGATTTCCTAGGGACTGAGGTAGGCGGATCTTGATCTCTCCATAAAATAGTGAATTTAATTGCTTAATAGGAGATGCGTAACGTGATACGATACGTGACGGGTTGATTGTCATAGGTCGGGGCTACCTCACCCAAAGGGTGGCGGTACTAGTGACACAAGCCGACGAAATTTCAAGATCAGTAACTAAAGGTTGTCCGCAGGGCTCGTGGTGGGCCCGTTCCTATGAAACTTGGTTATGGATGGATTGCTAGAGCATATTGAGAATATGGATTATTGTGATTCGGTTGCATACCAGTCGTCCATGGTGATTCTCGTCTGGAGTTAGAAGAGCGTGCTAGCGCTGTAGTGACCCGAATAAAGAATTGGTGTCAAGGGAAGAAGCTGCAGATTTCGTTCGAGAAGTCTAAAGTGATGCTAATGAAAGGCAAACTTCATCCCAGTCGTCCTCCCTGGATTAGAGGGGACGATCATAGAATAGTCAATGTGACCCAGTTTGAGTACCTGGCATACTGCTGGATTGGAAGCTTTCCTTTAAGCCCCATATTCAGTGGGTTGCCTCCAGATGCCTCAACTTGTACCAGGGAATAAAAAGAGTGGCCCGTGGTGAGTGGGGGCTGAAGACTGGTGCAGCCTTAACCATTTATAGGGGCGTAATAGAGAATGTCGCAGCGTACGCAGCTGCCTGTTGAGTTGATAAGCTTGACATGCAGTCGTACAGCGGCACTCTGTTGCGAATGCATAGAGCCATTTTGTGCTCGGGAACCAAGGCCTATGCGACATCATCCACGGTCACCTTACCAGTGGTCGCTGGTGTGTTGCCGCTTGATCTCCTTGTAGAGATGAGAGCCCTTCCCCATATTTATAAAAAAAGGGGTAATAATTGTCCTTGATGGAACTGCCTAGTCAGACGCCTCCTGCTCTTGCAAAGAAAAAAATCCGAGAGTACGAGATTGAGAAGTGGCAAAGACGTTGGGATGAGGCAGAGACAGGGAGAATCGCATACGAGTTCTTCCCAAATCTGCTTCACAGACTGTCGATTCGATAGGTGGAGCTATCCCAAACTGTAACGCAATATTTCACGGGCCATGGGGAGTTCAATTCTAAGCTCCATGAGCTGGGTTTGAAAGATTCCCCTAATTGCGAATGCGGTGAACGGGACACAGTGCATCACGTTCTCCTCCGATATTCTCTCCTCGACGAGGCAAGAATCCACATGGAATTCAAGCTGAAAAGGAGGGGTTACTGAAAAGAACTGGGCGGGAGATTAAAAGCGCTAATGAAAAGTGCTAGCAATTTTAAAGGCTTTGTTGAGTTTGCTTCGGAAGTAGGGATAATGCACCGGACTAGACGGATATATAGAGGTCCGCCTCCTCGTGGCAAGGATGGTAGCTTGCCTACTATGTGGGCAAGGCTGAGTGACCATAGCCACCGGTTTTGGCGCTATGCGCTACGTACGGTGACCTGGAGTGTATTCTAATTTTGAAATTTTGTCGTAGGTCAGGACGCCACGCGGGCATAGTCGGCAATATATGAATTTTTAATCGAATGTATTTATAATTTGAGTTAAAAAAAAAAATAGAATAAATTAAAGTTTAAAAGTAATTTTAATCAGCAAAAATTATAATTCCATCAATATTTTTATAAACAATTCTGTGACAAAAATAGTAAAATACTGCTTTGTAAATTTAAATAAAATAATTTTAAGCATAATTATTACGCCAATATAATTACAATAATTCATGTTATTTTAATTTACTTTTATAATTACACAAATGACCCAAATTAAAATAAATTCCATTTTGAATTAATTAACCAAAGGTTTGCCGTTACTGAACTACGTGTTGTTTTATTGTTATTAGTGTTCATTTACGCTGTTATTAGTCTTATGATCTAAATTTGATCAAAAATGTAAAACAAAAGGCATCTGATAAAAGTAACATACATAACCTAAACGAATGACCATAGATGTTGAGGCGCCTTAAATAAAATTAAAAAAAAAAAAAAAAAACTAAAGTAAGTACGAATACACATGCGATATCGTTGTAATTACATATTTTGTCCATTTAAATATTTTGGCCACTATATTTTATTTTTTGTCGTGACTAAACTATACGTTTTGACGCTTCATTATTAAATTTGTCGTTCAGTGAATAGATAGGTATATTGTGGTGATTTTCTTTTTAATTCGTTTTTCACTCCAAATTTGAGAGGAAACCTAATACCTATTTTAATTCCTTCCAGCTGACAAATGGCACCCATATGTGTGTGCTTTAAACAATTCAGCAGGAACCAACGGGTTGTGATGGATGCAAGAAACTTGAAATAATATTAATTTTTAAATAAATCTAAATTATCAAAATATGTTGCAAAAGGACCAGCCAGGTAATACGAGTACCGTTACTAGGAATGTCCAAGAACCTTTATGGCTTTGTTCTATCCCCTTCTCCTCACAAGGGAGGCACTAAACGGACAAAGAGAAGAGATATTTCAAGACAGACTCGTTCTAGCTACCAAAGTGAAAACATCAGTGCCAGTATCAAGTTTTAAGAGTTATTCCAATTAATTTATAAGCATATTGTTGTTAACTTAATTTCTCTTAGAGAATATATTGTTTTAAACTACCAGTGTGTTCTTAATTATTCTTGCATTCTATCTCAAACAAACACAAGCCCTTTTTGCTAAAACGTTCACGCCACAAGCTATCTACACACATCCATCTACCAATATAACATTACAGGGTATTTCGATCAATTAGGATAGTGAAGTAAGTAAAGTAAAGTAATGCCTATTTTTACTTTCTCGTAAGAGGAAGTATTGTAATCGTGTCAAATTTTCGATATCGAGTTTTCACCGGAAATATCCGTTTTGAGGAACCCTGAGTCTCTCACTCTCTCCCGTGTGTGTGTGTGTGTGTGTGTGTTTGTGTGTGTGTTTTTTTTTTAATATCTTTATTACCATCATGCTCCGCTCATTTGAGCACTACATGAAATTTACAAAATATTAATACATATATAAAATGCACATTACAGCTTACATTTAAACTTAAATACATATTTATGTGGACAAAATTACATATTATGAACATGGCTGTTACATGAAAATATTTAGAATTATTTACACTTACTTAAAAATAGTACAAAATATTAAAGTGCGGATATACGAACTAGTCCACCCGTCTGTACCGTGTAAATATCTATAAATTGTTTTATTTGAAGACATATCGGCATTACTCCTGCTATTACGCTTGCGGCATTAAACGAAATAGTGCGATAACCTTTGATCTATCGTTGCAGTCTCTGCTTTCTTTCAAGTTTCTGCCTATACTTTTATGATTCAGTGCCGATTGCTAAATGGGGGTAGCATAAGTTATTAAGGGGAGAAATGCGCCCTTGTAGATGACGCTCAATGCCTTCCTACCAAGTCCCCAGTGCACCTTGGCAGCTCTTGACAGCAGATTAACGAACTGCGAACTTCTGTCACAGACGTGCTGCAAATGCTGGTCCCAACACAACTCTTATCAAATATAACTCCCAGATACTTCAGCTGGTCCACCACGTCGTTCAGATACATTGTCACATTTTCAGAGTCTATTGTACCTCTTCTGGACATGTGCAACACCTTGGATTTATTTCTGTTGAAGCTGATTTTATTAGCTGAAGCCCAACTTTGTACTGAAGCTAGTATTCTATTTGCGTCAACACTAAGCTCCAAGCCCGATCTTCCAGCAACCAGTATTAGCAAGTCTTCAGCGAATGTTATAATTTCACAACGACTAGGAAGCTGAAGACGAAGGAGATCGTCATACATTACGACCCAGAATCCTGGGCCACAACATGACCCTTGTGGACATCCTTTACTTACAGTGGCTTCTTTTGACATTGTGTTAAGGTTTATGCTTGCCGAGCGTCCATGAAAAAAACTTTTTGAAAGTTGAAACAAATTCTTAGGGCATTTTCTGTCTTTTAAACCTTTCAGGATAGCTGGCCACCAAGCAGCATCAAAAGCCCCCTGAACGTCTAGCGAAATAAGCAATACATCCCACTTTATTTCAAAATAACTAGTTATAAATTCCTTGGCAGCTTTCAGAGCACCAATAGTTGACATTTGTGGCCTGAATCCGTGCTATTTACATGAAAGTAGGTGATTCGAATTCATATGATGCATGATCCTGTCCATCATTAGCTTTTCTAACACCTTGCCAGCCACATGCAGCAAACTAATGGGCCGGAACTTAGGTGGGTCCTCCGTTTCACTTTTGCTAGGTTTTGTCAGAATCACTATGCAGGATCTTTTCTAACACATTGGGAAAATACCGCAAGCCAAGCACTCAGCATAAACGCTAGTAGTAGCTGCAGGGTATTGTTTGTATACTCTATTCAAAATTTCGCTTGTTAAGCCATCCCATCCTGGTGCTGCTTTTGGTCGCATGTTCTGAAGAGCTCTGCCCACTTCTGCTCTTGTAAAAATGACATCGTCAGCAGTATTAATTCCTTATTCCACATATAACCTCGTATCAGTATGTATCGGCAGCTCCTGAAGAGGATCATGCTCAGGTACGAGTTTCCTCATAATTACCTCTAATGATTCCCTCAGATCAGCAGTAAATTCGCCATCTTCTTTCCTAACTGTAGCGATGCATGTACTTGGATGTAATTTTCCAGCCGCCGCTTTATATTAAAATTCCAAGGATTATTTGCAGTGGTAGCATCACAAAAAGCTTTCCAAGAATCAAATTTTGCTTCTGTGTGTGTGTGTGTGTGTATGTATGTATGTGAACATCATAGCTCAAAATTTAAAAACCGTAAGAAGTTGAAACTTGATATTCCGTTTAGGCAACACAGTGGGATCTGACAGTACGTTATCTGAGAAATTCCTCAACCGGAAGTACCCACATTACTACTTCTTTTTTTTACTTTTTTGCGATTTTCTCAGAATTGGCTCCAACGATTTTCTTGAAACTTAGAACATGAAGTACACATACAAAAACTACCACTTTTATTTGAAACATTTCTCCGGAAAAATGCCTTTAAGGGTACTTTTAGAAGGGGGGATTACGGCTTCCTCTAAAGAGCTACTTCAGTTTATTAGAAAATTCTATCATCTAAATCATGTTGATTGGAATTAAATATGTTCTTGAAATTCTGAGTTAAAAAAAAATCGGATGACCTGAAGTGCGTTTATTTTACCACTTTACTAAATGATTTTTTTCACTTTTTCGCGATTTTCTTGAAAGTTCGTATATAAACTAAACATACAAGGAAATACAACTTTTATTTGAAATATTTCTCTGTCAAAGTTCATTTAAGGGCACTTTTAGTGGAGGGGTGGGGTTATGTTTTTCTCTGAAGTGCTATCATAGTTGATAATGCAATTCTATCATCCCAACAAAATTAATTAGAAATAAATAGATGCCCGAAATTTCGAGTTTTAAGAAAATTAATAAACTGGAAATGCGCTTTTACTGAAAAGTTTTTCAGTTTTCGACGAATTTCATTAAATTTGGTACACTAACTATAAAATTTGTCAATTATAATTTTGAGAACGGAAATAAGAAAACTTTGTGTGAGTGTTTCACACCAGATTTTTTTCAGGTGGGCTTATCGTCTAAGCTACCACCAAATTAGGTGTCGTGGACGGCCCGCGGAAGCATCTACATTTACTATTAACATTTTTTAAATGAATATAAAATTTAGTATACGCGGGACTTGAACTGGGGACCTCCCAGTTACAAGCCTATTCTCATAACCACTACACCAACACCCACCTTTAATATTGTCTTAAAAAAAACTTTTATTTCCTTGGGAGACAGTTCCAAGTGCCCTATAAACAGAAAAATCTCTTCTTTCGCCCACTGTAATCATTCTCTCCTGCATCTGTTGGTAGGCTGGCACTTATTCTCCCACCCTACCACCACCTGTATATTTATCTTAGGACTTATCACCAAAATTTGAAATGTAAAGAAAAATTTATCATTTTATATATATATCCGTATTAAGAGGAGTAAGGGAAAGTTGTGTGCGTGTTTCAAAATAGCTTTTTTTTTTAATTACTTGTTTACAATTGTTGAAAACAAAAAGTTTAATTTATAAAAATAATATTAATGTGAAGATTAGATAGCAATGGGAGTTGGCTACATAAAACTTTTAATGTCATTAAATAAGCTGATGTTTTTAGTAGTGTGGATGATATTAATAAAAGTTTTCCTAGTGTGTGTGTGTGTTTGTGTGTATGTGTCTGTGTGTGTGTGTGTGTGTGTGTGTGTGTGTGTGTGTGTGTGTGTGTGTGTGTCAGCGTTGGGTTGTTCTGCAATAACAAAGTATCATTATATTCCTTTACTTTTTCTAGATTTATACTGACCAGTTAAGTTTTTTATCACCTAAACTTTATTACTAAACATTTAATATTTCTATTGCGTCTATAAATTACTAAACTCAATAAATACACAACTGAAATACTAAATTTTGAAAACAAAAAAAATTACTTTTATTAAAACTATAAACAAAAAACTTTTCGAAAAATATTTATTATTAAATCTATATCTATAAAAATTCAGCATCCGAATGTTTGTTTCTGCAAAACTCGAAAAGTAGTCAATGGATTGACTCGAAAATTTTACACAACGTTGCATTTCTATATATGAGTGTTTTTATATAATTTCTATTCCGAAGTTACCATCGGAAATGGGAAATTCCGAGCGCTTCGCGAGATTGGCAGAAATAGAGTGACGTAGAAGCGTTGCGGTAGTGGCGCCCTCTCTGCCGAAGATTTTCTGCAAAGAATGCGTCAAAAAACCCATAATCATGGCTTGGATTTCACAGAAGAAATATACAATGAAGCGTTAATTTTCATTAAGGAATTTTGTCTTGCAATGTGTGGCAAGTTGTTGGCACAATTGGGAATACAGCACCGAATAAGTTGATCAATGCAACATTCGAGAGAGAACTGCTCAGAGAGCATCATACATCAGAAATGACTTACAGCTGTTCGGCCAAGAAAATACACTGAAACTCCTTCAAGAACAAAAGATAGCATTTGATACCATCATATAAGGTGTGGCCAAACTTTCCGGTGGATTGTACTTTTCCAAAAATTAGAACTGGAAAAACGTTCCTAATTTCCTTAATCCTGGCTAAAATCCGTTCAAACGGCCATCTAGCGTTAGCACTTGCTTCTTCAGGTATTGCTGCTACGTTGATGGAAGGAGATAGAACAGCGCATTAAGCTCTTAAACCTCATGAATTAAACATGCACTTCAGAGAAAACCCAACATATAACATTTCTAAAACATCAGGAAAGGGAAAGGTTCTTCGGGCGTGCAGAATCATTGTATGGGATGAGTGTACAATGGCTCAGAAGAAGTCATTGGAAGTATTAGAACATAAATTGAAAGACTTGCAAAATAATCAAGTTCCATTTTGTGGAGCATTGGTATTACTATCCAGTGACTTCAGGCAAACACTTCCAGTGATACCACGCTCAACACCAGCTGATGAATTGCCTGCCTGCTTGAAATATACAACTCTTTGGAGTACACTAAAACAAATTCAATTAACAACGAATATGAGAGTTCAACTTCAAAAAGATCCAACAGCTGCCATATTTTCAAGACAATTACTCGAACTCGGTAATGGCACTGCAACTACGAATCCAGAAACAGAAAAAAAAATCACCTTCCCCATCTAATTTCTGCAACATTGTACATTCAAAAGAAGAATTAGTAGACTAGGTATTCCAAAGCATCAAAACAAATTATCAAAATCAAGCATGGTTAAGCGGAAGAGTCATTCTAGCGGCTAAAAATATCGACCTACTTGATAAGAATAACATCATTCTAAACAGAATCGCAGGTGAAGCAGTGACATAGAAATCCATTGACTCCGTGATGTACAAAAATGAAGTAGTGAATTTTCCAACGGAATTTCTTAATTCACTCGATGTTCCCAGATGTGGCGATAGCCACACATTCTAAATTTGAAAACTGGAGTGCCAATTATATTACTCCGAAGCATCAATCAGCCACCTCATGTTTGTGGCTCCGAGTTTGTGATATATATATATCACACCATACCACACTTACGTACAACAAACCATTTGTTTTCATACTCGGGGGCCTCAAAATATGTATTTCTGGTGAAAACTGTATTACAAAAATTTCGCAATATTTCCTCTTGTAATGATAATTTTTAATGACAGTTGAGTATTAGGCGTTTTGTATATTTCACCAAAATGTGCCTTATTTTCGGTAATGTTTGGAATTAGTAAGGAGCAGTAGGAAGTTTACTGTAGAGTAGTGTGTGAGTAGGTATGAGCGGTCTGAAGAGTGAGGATACATTTCTACGAAATGTGATATTTTTACATTAATGTGGCCTTATGAAATGACAGAGTATATGGATGCAGATATTAGTAAAATGGGTGCTCTAAAGTGAGTTGAAGGACCCATAATACTAAAAATATACCCGAAAATGGACTGCAATCTAGAATATTAGAGAAAATGGAGATCCTCTATTTCATCATTGCAAAAAAAAAAAAAGAGAAAATTATTCGTAATTATAGTGATTAAAACGTAACCTCAAGGAATCTCGATAATTGCAAACATTAATTTTCCAGCCGTGGTTTAAATGGGTAAAAAGTACTTAGTTATAATGCTGAGAAATTGTTTTGTATATAAGTGGAAAACGTTTTTTTGTAACCACTCAAGACAACTGCTAATGATGATCAGTTAAAGAAAAATACCCTTTTACTTTATTTTTGGAAATTAATTGTCATCATTCTTTTAGAAATCTCTTTGTTATAATTTGTTTTTTATTTTGTAAATGGTATATATATCATTAAAAAAATTACTTACTTTTTGTACAATGATGTAATTAAAAAATACCCAATATAATAGTCTGATTCAAAAGAGGTTTAATTTTTAATTTCTCTTACTCGTAGTAAGAGAAAGTAAAAATTAAAGCTCAGTTAATCACAATAAGCTCAAACTTAGTTGAAATGTGATTGTATGATGTTGTGTTGTATGTTTGTAGTAGCACGAGCGGTTTTGTAAAAGGGCTTGTATGTATGTTTGAGATAAAGATAGAAGTATTAAGAAATAATCAAGAGATCACACTGTTCTTAAAGTAGATATATTCTCTAAGTGAAATTAAGTTACTTTAAAATATCACAATAATATGCTTATAAATATACTGAAATTAATTGGAATAAACTCTTATGTTATTACTTAAACTGGCACAGTTTTGATGTGTTCTCCTTGGTGTCTACAACAAAAACTGTCTTGAAAAGAATGTCTTCTAATTGTTCGTTCAATTCCTTCCTTGTGAAAAGAAGGGGGCAGAACAATGCCATCAAGGTTCATGAACTTTTCCAGTAACTGTACTCTTCTACCTGCGTGTACCCTTTTGCCAACTAGCTCGCCTTTTTCTTCCTAATTTTGATATTTCAAATTAAAATAGATATAATTTCTTGCATCCATCACATACTGTATTCTATTTAAGTACTATCTAACATAAAGTTTCGGCCAAGTTTATCAACTGGCTTCAATGATTTTCTTTAAAAACTTCTTATAGTATCTAACCACATAAATAACTATCACTTTTATTTGACACATATTTCCCGAGAAAATGGATTTTTCGGGTGGTTTGGGGGGGGGGAATTAACGTTGAGCTTTCCTGTTAAAGTACCTTCTAAGTATAATGTATAGTACTATCATCAGCTATATAATTTTCGTAGATTATAAGAATTGGTAAAATTCCAAATTTGAAGAAAATCGGTTGACCGGAAGTGCTGCCACTTTACTCAATTGGTTTTTGAGTTTTTTGAAATTTCCTTCAAAAATGGCGTTAACAATTTTCCTTATATCGTCTACATGTACAAAGAACTACAACTATCATGTATTTGAAACATTTCTCAGGCAAAATTCAGGTTTTTATAATTCTGATGTAGTTGGGGGTTGATGAGATAAGCGCTCAGAATGGGCTGTAGGCAAACATTTCTTAGAACCTTGTAGTAGTGAAATGCCCTTACAAATTCCTTGAATGCCTATGTGTCCTGGCAAAGGTATTTTAAAACATATTAAGTACTGTTACACCCCAAATCCTTTGGGGCGGACAACAGTTGCCTTGGCCAGCTCAGGGAGAAGGGGGGGTAAGCTAGAATGGAAAAAAAAAGAAGGAAAATACCAGGTAGAGGAAGATAATTTTGAATAACACTGGCACTGGGTGGAGAAAGACAAAAATAAACCAATAGTGCTTCAGTAATGCTGAATTAAAAAGGAAAATAGCAAAATAAAAATAAAAACGGGCGAAATATTTAGAAATAATAATTAAAAAAAAAATAAAAAAAAAGTAAGTGATTGGTGAGCGTCGAACTTGTAAAGTTAACGGCCGTAGGCCGGTATCCTAACCATTACACTACCTGTGTGTTGCGGTTATAGCATCTCTCCAGCAACTATACCAGCTATACCTCTCTTCCACGTGGAGCACTGGTAGCAACTTCCCATCTAGGTTATAATGGTTCCCTCACACTCGAACAATAGTTAGGAAAATAATATCCACTTTAAAACAACCTTAATAGAATACAATATTTATTTACAATAAAGAAAACACAAAATAAAAGACATCCAATCTGGGAAATACAAAAACAAAAACATAAACTAATGTTAACAAAACGAAAAAGAGTACTTCTAAAATACGGCCAACGCTCCACTCTTCTTTTAAAATTAAATAAACTAATCTTAATTTTATATTATACACAAAAAAAAAAGGAGGTAAGGAATACAATAAAGATTGCGCAGATAACTTAAAAAAAAGGAAACGAGTTAAGTTAGTTCATTCATTTCAATCGTAATGGTCACACCTTTCCAACACCAGGCCTGGGTTTCACTTTAATTTTTTTTTTTTTGATGAGGTTCACACACTACAAATGACCCACCTTTTTGGGGTTTCAGAGTCCTGGCCGCTCCTCAGCTTAATCCGGTTAACCGCAAAAATTAATATTCTTCTGAGGTTGCCAAATTTTTCGTCTTTTCTTGACTCTGAACACTTATCACTTGGTCGTCTCTCTGATCTGACCTTGACTCCCTTATTGCCAGCTGATGTCCCCCTCTTCCATCATGCCCTCCTCCACTCTTCACTCCATCCATTCTTCGTCCGTCTGCTGCTGCTACCTGCTGCCTTGACTTAGAACTAACTAACCTAGACCAAATTAACTACAATAAATCTACCTTAATTTCTACTTCCTACTTCTCTACGATTATTCTAACTTAAACCTAAACTTACCCTAACTTACTAGCTACATCACTAACCTATTACCTACTAATTAAGCCTTACAAATATCCTAAAAAGAGAGGCAGAGCAGGCGTAGCTGCCGGAGAGAGCACTCATACTTGAAACGCCTTTTTTTTTTCTTTTTTCTTTTTTTCCGTAGCAGTACTAAACAATCAAAATTATTCCCATCCAAAAAAAACTAATCTTTGTACATTATTGATGATGTGATAGTAGTGGAATTGACTTTGTAATGGTGTCGATGGTGATCATTTATAACATCGAAACACGTATAACCTGCGCTTTATATAAATTTATATTTTAACGATAGTAGAGGAATGGTAAATGTTACCCCGTTCTTTTAAATAAAAATGATAGGTATTTCTGGGTAGAGATATTATAAGAAATTTAAAGAAAATCTTTCAGAGCGTTTTTTTAAAAAAAAATTTTAAGCAATCAAAATGACCTGAATATAATGTTTCCAGTGAATACCCAATGTCGAAAATTTGACACGATCGTAACGAGTAAAAAAATAATCTTTAATATATTTACAAAGAACTTTTTTTTGTTTTTATTCAATGCAATTAATCTTTGACCCAATTTTACCAATAGAGTGATCTATGTTATATAAAGTAGGTAAAAAAGGGGGAAGCTACATGTAAAGGATAGAGCATAATAGGCATTAGGTAGTGGATATGGACTTCAAGTAGGCAGATTGTTTGACATTACCCTTCTCGTTTGGCACAAAATAACCCTTTAGTCCCTTGGAACTATTTAAGTTTCCCAGTCCCTTGCAAAGTACATGAGATTAAGCCATGTATCCTTAGTGAATTTTACCCTAATTTACATCACGTGAAAAAAGGATGGAGGTTCCCAGACATATCCTTACCACACTTATAAAAGCGAAAACATTGCTTGAGGATATACCATTTCTGAAATGTTATTTGACCTGGAAAAGTCTTCATTCAAATAGACTTCTGTAAATGAGTTTAGGATAACCTAGGCTAAATATTTACATCACACCTTTAACCCATGCTAGAAATGTTTTTGAAATGGGAATTTGTTATTTGATTATTATTAATTATTATTTGTTATTATTATTATTATTATTTGTTATTTATTTATTATTCTAACTATCCAATTTATTTATAATAGTAATTGCACTAACAACATATAGTACAATAATTTGAAAAATTGCAATGTTTACAAACGTTTAGAAGGATTGATCATAAAAAAAGGTAATGGGAGTTATATATATATATATAAAATAAACTAGCTAACCCGACTACGCTTCGCTGTGCCTCAGTCTAATTTTTAGGCTTAACCATGCGTGATTTTGATAATTTGTTTCGATGCTTTGGAATACACTGTCTACTAATTCTTCTTTTGAATGTACAATGTTGCAGAAATTAAATGGGAAGGTGATTTTTCCCGTTTCCGGATTTGTAGGTGCAGTGCCGTTACCGAGTTCGAGTAATTGTCTTGAAAATATGGCAGTTGTTGGATCGTTTTGAAGTTGAACTGTCATATTCGTTGTTAAATGAATTTTTTTTCAGAGTTGAATATTTCAAGCAGGCATGCAATTCATCAGCTGGTGTTGAGCGAGGTATCACTGGAAGCGTTTGCCTGAAGTCACCGGCTAGTAACACCAATGATCCACCAAATGGAACCTGATTATTTCGCAAGTCTTTCAATGTATGGTCTAATGCTTCCAATGACTTCTTATAAGCCATTGTACAATCATCCCATACAATGACTTTGCACGTTCGAAGAACCTTTCCCATTCCTGATGTTTTAGAAATGTTATATGTTGGATTTTCTGTGAAGTGCATGTTTAAGTCATGACAGTTTAAAAGCTGAATGCGCTGTTCTACCAAACTTCCATCAACGTAGCAGCAATACCTAAGAAGCAAGTGCTAACGCAATATGGCCGTTTGAACGGATTTTAGTTCAGAATTTCCCGTTTCCATGGGAACTTCAGAATAGAGGTGCTTATAAGTAGTTGAGAAAGAGGTTCAGAGAGTGAGCCACCATCGCAACGCGTCTGGTCTGTCTATTTCTGCCAACCTCGCGAAACGCTCGGAGAAGTTCC